>CAUYQV010087866.1:0-26661 GCA_963574575.1 Galagoides demidoff | reverse complement strand
AAATCTACAGAAAGGATAAAAGAATTGTACACAAACCATATTTACGTCCTTCGTTTAGACTTCCTTCCTTCCTTCCGTCTTTCCTTCCTTCCTTCCTTCCTTCCTTCTTTCCTTCCTTCCTTCCTTCCTTCTTTCCTTCCTTCCTTCCTTCCTTCCTTCCTTCCTTCCTTCCTTCCTATTTTTATTAAATCTTAGCTGTGTACATTAAGGGAGCTACTTTCTTAACATTGGTGCCATTACTTCCAGATCTTTTGGGTGGAGAGCCAGGATATATATGTTTTTAAATCATGAGTTCCTAGTGATAACCAAGTTTGTTTCTGAGCACCACTTAGCTTCTGTTCATTTCTTCTAGAAATCTTTCTTCCCTCTGTTCTGCAGATTGGCTAACCCTTGCCCATATTCTCCATTCCATTTTTATATCTGCATTCTCCCATGGTGACAATCTTCATTTTCAGTAAAATTAGTATATTTGCTTATTTGCTCTATCAAACAGCACATCCAAAAACACTTCCAGAATGACTGTTCTGTTGCCACTTTCAACAACAATTCTTCTAAATAAAGTTTAGTAGCTATATTATGTACATGTATATACATACACCAGTTCTCTTCCCAAAAGATCTAACATAATCAAGTAATCGAGTAACTAAAAATGATCTGAATCAGTTCTTCGTGGAGCACATTATTTGTATTTGCTGCATGGTTAGAATGATTATTATTATTATTATTTTTTTTTTTTGCTTATATTCAATTTTAAAGGTAGCTTCTTTGCACCACTTCGGATTTAATCTAATGATTCAAAAGCAAAACTATTTACAAAGGTGTACTCAGGAAAGCCTCCCTCCCGTCTCTGTCCCTCTCACCCTGTTCTCATCTACACATTATTCCAAATAATTTTCACTAGTTTCTAGTTTATTCTTCCTGTGCTTTACGTTGCAAAAAAAAAGAAATCCCCACACACAGACAAACATTGCTCTTTTGCCCGTTACTTTTCCCCCTTGACAGCATGCTCTGGAAATCACGCCATTTCAGCTCACATAGCTCTCTCTTATTCCTTCTGTCTGGTTTTTTAATACTCCCCTGTGTGGCAGCACCATATTTTTCTAAATCACTCTCTCATGGATGGCCATTTGGCTTGCTTCTTGTCTTCTGCTATGACCAAGAACAGCAAGGCTGCAGTGAATAATATTGTGCGTATTATTTTTCATATTGGTGGATTTATCTGCAGGATAAATTGCTAACAGTGGAACTGGTGGGTCAGAGAGCAAATACATACGTGATTTCATTAGGCATGGCCAAACTTCCCATCATGTACTCCTACCAGCGATGTGTGAAACGTCTGTTCCCCACAACCTTGCCGGTGGGGTTGGGTGTTAAGTTTTGAATTTGCCAATATGATAAGGGAGAAATGATATCTCAGTGTGGATTTAATTCACATCTCTCTTATGATGCATAAAGTTAAGCATCTCTCCCATGTTTAAGTACCATTTGTACTCTTTATCATTTTTTCTGACTTTTTCTTCCCTTTATTTTTGGTCCTTTTCTCTCCTTTATTTTTAAGAGTTCTTTATATAGTAGGAAGATTAACCTACACTTATTATATCTATGGATCTACATAGAGATATCGCTTTCTTTCCTTCTCTCTGTAATATACTATTAGCTAGAAAATTCATTGCAAATATATTCTCCTGGTTTCTCACTTGTCTTTTGAGTTTGCTTATTTTTGTTAATGTAGTCTTAATTTCCCATTTTAATTTATAATGTCGTATTAATAATTCATAGCTGTGGAGTCAATTTTGAAATTTTTTTTTGCATGCTTATATTCAACCAATTACCAAGATTTGATGTTTCTTTCATCCTGATATTTCTTGAATCTTTTTTTCCAGAGACCCGTGGCTAACATGCTAGTCATTGTCCCCACGTGGCTGTGACATTGATCCATTCTCCTGGTTCCAAGTTTTTTGACCCTGTCTGCTGCCTGCATGATCTTCTTAGACCTGGTAATATTGTCCTACACATTTCTGAGGTTCTGTTCATTTTTTAAAAAAGAAATCTTTTCCCTCTCTCTGTGTTTCAGATTGGATCATTTCTGCTGACCCATCTTCAAGGTGAGCAACTTCTCCCTATGTCATTTTCATTCTGATGTTAAAGGGTTGAATTCAAAAAAAAGTCATAGAGCATATTTTTCAGTCCTAAAATTTCCATTTGGTTTCTCTTTGTATTTTTCTTTTCCTGCTGAGGTTTCTTATCTTTTATGGATTATGAGCATATTGTCCTTTGTATCTTTGAAAATGGGCTGTGTTTTATCTCTTTGTACAATGAGTAATTTGGGTATATATCCTGGACATTTTGAATATTGTGCTGTAGGGACTTTAGATTCTTTTTTTTTGAGATAGAGCCTCAAGCTGTTGTTCTGGATAGAGTGCTGTGGTGTCACAGCTCACAGCAATCTCCAACTCCCGGGCTCAAGTGAGTCTCCTGCCTCCACCTCCCAAGTAGCTGGGCGCCCGCCACAACGCCTGGCTATTTTTTTGGTTGCAGCCGTCATTGTTGTTTGGCAGGCCCAGGCTGGATTCGAACTCGCCAGCTCAGGTGTATGTGGCTGGTGCCTTAGCCATTTGAGCCACAGGCGCCGAGCGGAGACTTTAGATTCTTATACTACTCTGAGTGCTGGGTTTTCATTTTTTAATTTTTCCTACTTCCACCACCTTAATTTTTTTTTTTTTTTTTGCAGTTTTGGCTGGGACCCGGCTTGAACCCACCACCCCCGGTTTATGGGGCCGTTGCTCTACTCCTTGAGCCACAGGAACCGCCCTCCCCTTAATTTTTTTTAAAAATAAGACTATTAACTTGGTTGAACAAAAACTGCAAATGCTATCTCTTGTGTGCCTGCTGATATCTCAGTTCAGTTTTTGTTTTTACCCTAATCTAGGCTGCTGGGAATCTGCCCTATGCAGTTCAGGGTTTAGACAGAGATTTGGGCAAAGTTGATGTACAGAATTTGCCCCTACCCTGAATATCTGCCCTGCAGGGTTCCCTTCACTTTCCAGCAGCAGTGCGTGCTCTGCACCGTGTCCACTGGTTACTCAGGCCAGAGGACTACGGGATCTCTATCAGAAGTTCAGCTGCTCACCCAGCTCTGCTTATGACTTGACCTCAGGCTAAAAGCCATAAAAACTCAGGAAAGTAAGGCCTGCCATTCCCTGCCTCCCAGGGTCAAGGTTTCATTAGAATTTGGCTGCTTTTGTTGACTCTCCAGTGTCAAAAAGTTGAAGAGATAGGTTCTGTAGGTTGTTCTTAAGTTGAATCTGTCTGCAAGTTGGAACTGGTAGATTTACCAATTACCTGGTAGATTTACCAGTATCTGTCTGCAAGTTGGAACTGGTAGATTTACCAATGTATCAGCCCCCATTTATAAGTGCGAGTTAAGTCACATGTTTGCAACTCCGGGACTTCTTGTATTGAGTTGTTCTTTGTGGGAGGGTCAGTCCAACTGGAGCTTACTCAGCAATAAGCAGAGCTCTGATTAACCTCTTAAGAGCATTTTTGTCTTTTTGTCAAGAACCAGCTCCTCTTTTCCGTGTACTCTGTTGGTTAGGAGGTGGAAGGCCGGAACTTGAAAATACTTGCCCTTCAAGTTGCTGCTTCCTAATCCGTAGGGCTCTGGCTGTGGGGATGAGACTGAAAAACCATAATCTTCATTTAACCACGGACAATGAAAATACTGATGTGTTGTCTGAAAACATAGCATTTAGCAGAAAAATGGGCACCATGTCTAATTATTTCTAACGACTAGTATTTGCCTACTTCGTGGAGGCTGCAATTAAAATCCTGTGCTAACGAAATGCAAACTCCCAAATACAATGAAGTCTTGCCTTGCCTTCTTTATTTCTGAGGGTTGCTAAAATTAATTCCGAATTTCCGCATTTTGCTGGAAGAAGTGCCCTTTTACCTTCCTCTCTTGTAGCTTTGGGATCGTTCACATGTTTCCTAGCAACTGGGCTAATGATTGCAGTAATTTTTTTTTTTTTTTGGTATTCCAGTATACTATGCTAATTTTAAGTACCAAAATACTGTGTTTTAAAAAGATGTAATACTGTGATTTTGGTATTTTAAGAAGTCTGAAAGCAGAATCATTTATTACTTAAAACAATCCGGGAGACTTTTAAGTCGCCTTAAAAATTCTAATTGAACAAAAGATCACTCACTTCCAAAATATCTTTCCCAGTTCCCTTATTCTAAAGAGAAGAAAAAATATATATTTGATAAAGCAAAGCTTGCATTAGGAACCTAATCTGAATGAAAATTCTCTGTAAGTGGAGTTTGAACACGACAGTTGTGCAACTGATAGTTTACTTTGCAGTAACACTAGGAACAACTGATTCTGTAACTATAAGCAACAAAATGCAAGAACTTGACATTGACCTGGTAACAATTTCCTTAAAACAAAAATTCCAGCTTCTGATTAACAATAACGTTATAGTTTCTGTGACGTAGTAAGTTGTTCCAAAACATCTCAGAATTATTTCAGTATGGGACTGTCAGAGGGAAGTATTTAGGTTAATTAATAACTCTCCCCTCTCCATTCCTCTAAAAGTCAGGCATGAAAAATTTTTGACAGCTGGAAAAATTTGCACAACCAAATTCTTTGGAAGTCATCTCTGACATTAATACACCCTTTTATTTGTCATGATTGCACTTAAAGAATAATATTATATATTAATATCAAAATATTATTATTAAATAAATTCGTTTCTTTTCTGAATGTATTTTTATCTTCACTCATTCTTTTTTTTTTTGAGACGGAGCCTCAAGCTATCCCCCTGGGTAGAGTGCCATGGCATCACAGCTTAGCAACCTCCAACTCGTGGGCTCAAGCGAGTCTCCTGCCTCCGCCTCCCAAGTAGCTGGGACCACAGGTGCCCACCACAACGCCCGGCCATTTTTTGGTTGCAGCCATCGTTGTTTGGCGGGCCCTGGCTGGGGATTCGAACCCACCACCTTAGGTGTACGTGGCTGGTGCCTTAGCCAATTGAGCCACAGGCGCCGCGCCTATTCACTCATTCTTTACGAGGTTTTTGTTTCTAGTCCTTACCTGAAACATTGTTATTGTTGTTAAATTTTAAGCCATTTTGATTTTGTGAAGGCAAAAAATGGAAACCTAGTAAGCACATGTATATGTAAAAATAAAAAAAAATATTTAAATATTTTCCTAATTATTTAAAATTAGCTTTATTTTTATTCCATATTGACTTATTTTTATAATGCTTTATTAATTTATCCACTACTGCTTTGTATTAAACATGTAATAGGTATAAAATAAGTGTATTTTATGTACTCATTAAAATGTTTAACATTTTGTCATGTTTATAAATTTATGTATCCAAAATATATTGAGTAATTAGTATCAGTGGCTTAAAATAATCTTATTAATTCTATACACTTTTTGATCACTAACCAGATGAATACTAAATACTAACAGGCTGATGTTGTCATTTATTTCTTCTGACATCGCACTCTCTTATCCGGCTGTGAGCAGTGGTATATTGTCTCTGGTCAGTGTTAAATTCCTAAGGGAAGATTCCTATCTGTGCTCTGTTGATCTCTGGAAGGCCTTTGCAGAGTGAGGTGCTCAGACTATGGTCCTCTTATGGGAAAGAGAAAGCATCCAGCTGCCAGAACGCAAAGCTGAGATCATATCCCAGTTAAATGATTCGCTTCTCTGAGCCTCGGTTTCCAAACCTGTAAAAGTAGAGGGCAGTTGTCTACCTCATGGGGTTACTGTGATTATTCCATAAGGGTGTTTATTCATCTGGCTGCCTCTTTGTGGACATTCCTTCCCCACCCTCCACGGAAGAAGCATTTTCTCTGCCAGAAGATACCTGTTAACAGACAAGCGGTTCGCAGGCAGCAGCTGGAGAGGGCGTGTAACACGTGTGATAGAACCTGGCTCCTTTGGGAGAAAGCGGCCAGGCCAGGACTGATCTCACTACCGTAGGGCCAGCAGGGGAAAAACCAAGTGAGGCGGCCAGCAGCAGAAGGCTCAGATTCATAGTCAGTGAATACCTTTCTCCTTTGATGCATCTCAACGGGGAGAGTAAATTGAAACAGTGAGAACTGCAATGTGGAAGCATCTTCATTTGTTTTCCGAGGCAGTGTGAGTTACCCAGAAAGAACCGATGGGGCCCTGGAGTAGGTGTTTTGAAGAGTGTTACTCCAAAGAGTGGGGGGGGGGGGGCGCAGCACCCAAGCATGGCTTTGCTGCTGTTCCTTTCGAATCGAGTGTGCTTGCACGTGGCCTCAGGAACCCTCCGGTGAACTATTCCCCAGTGACACCATGTTACACCCCACCAGTTTTTTCTTGTTAAATAATTCAGAGATCAGCGAGCTCGGTGGCCAAGGAGGCTGGCGTGCCAGGGTTGTCCCTGGCAGTGATTCCACAGATTCTTGCTGCCCTTGGTCTGTTTATCTGATTGTAGGATATCAATCTAGTTGGTTTGGAAGTTTTGGCTGATGAACTTGATCTCTTTCAGATGCCACCCAGGCTGCGATGAGCCTTCTCTGCAACGTACCCCATCACTTCAAGTCAGTTTTTAAAATATGTGTGACATTGTTTATTGAACTCCAGCCCTGAGCCCAGACTGGTTACACAGACTCACCCACAGGTTACAAAGCATTCTCCTCCCTCATTGCTCCATTCTGTTGTAAATAGGCCCTTGGTCCTCTTCATCTTCCTCTGTTGAGTATAAGCACAGTGCTGGGCACAGGGTTCTGCTGAACCCACAGGCACTTAGGTTGGATATGCCCAACTATTTATAGCTGATTGCTAGGACACTCCATCCATGTGTTCAAATCAGGACTCAGTTCAATACATCTACAGCAAGTCCCCCTGAGGAGTTGCCAGATGCTAGGACAGCGACTGTTCCTGTCCATGAGTGGTCATCCCATTATCAGATGATGATGATCATGAATGGACCAGTACGTCTCCTAGGACGCAGCCTGCCAGGATTACAGGCATGAGCCACCGTGCCCGGCCTATGGGGTTGGTTTTTTAAATAAAGTGATAAGAGATAGGTGATTAGGGATAGGTGCAGATATCCATTCATTTATCAAACACTTACTGAGTGCCCCAGAAGACAAAAATCCTTTCTCATGAATCTGCATTCTAGTTGTGAGATGATGGATAAATAGATATGGATAAGGAGATAAAGTTGGAGATATACAAACATGAATGAATAAATGGGGGCTTAGATGTATGGGTTTCAGCTGCAAGTAAGAAAAAACTCAACCTATAGTAGCTCAAATTGTAGAGTCAGTTATTATTTTTTTTTAACAAGAAGGATAAATGGCCCCAAGGTTTGCAACTCAATGACACACTAAGGACCCAGACTATGCCTACCATTCACTTCTACCTCTCACATGGGTTGGATTTGCACCGTTAGGCTTTTTTGCCTCATGAGCACAGGATGGCTGCCATGGCTCTAGACATCACGCCTGTCCATGATTGCAATCTATGAAGGAAGATGAGAAAGGAAACAAAAAGCCTTTTTTTGTCCTGTGATTTTCCTTTTTATCAGGGAGCCCAGAAGTCCCTAATAGACTTCCCTTTACAGCCCATTGGCTAAAAATAAGTCATATGCTAAATCTAGACCACTAATTAGCAAAATGGAAAAAGATCACTGTGACTGATTTAGGTGCTGGGCACATTGCTCCCTGAACAAAATCAAGTTACCAAAGAGGAAGGAGACAGGGCTGTAGGTTGGTAACGAATAGTGTCTGCTTCTCAGCTGGCCTGAGGGTCCCTTTGGTAGAAAGAAGTTAGAAGTAGAAGCTGAAGGGACCCTTTTAGGAGGCTTGAGGTTTGGGACTACCACACTGGGCCTCTGGTGGCACAGTTCAGAAGTGAGTTGGGGACGGGCTTCCTTCCTTTTTACTGTGTGGGACATAGACATGGCATCTGGCACACTTGTGGAGTGGCAGGGACAAGAAGCAACAGGTATGACTGAGAAAGAAACGGGCAATCACACACAGCACCCAGGCCCGCCCTCCTGGTCTACCGGCATTTGTCTGAGGCAGGCACCAAACACAGGATAGATGCGCACAAAGACCCCCATATCCTGCTGCCTCTGGGACTCCCCCTGGGATATCCACAGGCACAGCAAGTGCACAATCCTCTCATCCCAGTGAACAAGGACAGAACCATCCACCCAGCAGCCAAAACTGATCCTGGCACCTGACTCAGTTCCGGCCTCTCCCTCTTCCCACCACGAGTCCCCCACCAAGTCCTGCCCACGCTCTCTCTTCTCCAGATCAGTCCCATCCACTTTTCTCTGCCTCCAAGGCCAGCCCCCTCCTCCAAGCCTCCTAAATGACCGGGGGGATCCTTTAACTCTGGTCCCATCTCGGTTCCCACCCCCTCCATCTGCTTTTCCCACTGCAGCTGAGGTGACCTTTGCAAATGACACTTGAGCATCGCTCTTCTCTGTGTTCACGAAACCTCCTGGCTTCCAGTTGCCTTTAGGATTGGCTCCTGTTCTGGGCCCAAGACACCTCCTGCCGCTGACCCTGTGGCCTCAGCCGTCCCCCATCTGGCCCCTGTTTTCCCTACTCTTCCTGAGGAGGGTGGGAGGAGGCTCTCTCTGGCCTGGGTGCCCTGACTGTGATTTTCTTTGGGTTCAGAGTTCTTTCCTCCTGCCGCCTTCCTTCCTCTGCGTTCTCTGTCTAGCCCTCATGCACTCTGTGTATTCTAGTTGCTATGGCGCATCTTCAGGAGGAGTTTGCTGCTCCCCAGAATAGGCTGAGACCCTCTTCTCAGGCTTCCTCCACACCCTGTCTCTCCCCAACACTTCTATGTAGCCGGGTGACTTGTTGACACACTTGTCTTTTCTGCGAGAGCCCAGTGGGCTAGAGCATGGGCTGGGACGTCAGTGCCTCATGCATGGCAGGGGCTCTTTGCTATATTATATCATTATTATATACAGAAAGGATGAATGAAGATTTACAAAGCACAATGGAAATTCAGAGGGAGATGTAGGATAGATTCACGCAGAGAGCTGATGCCAGTTAGGTACTGAACGAAAGCAGGAATTTTCCAGATGGAGGAGGAGCGTGAGTATTTCAGGGAGAGTGAACAGCAGGTGGAAATGCATGAAGGTGTGGAAGAGAATAATATGTTTTCAGAATAAGTTGTATAGCGAGTCTGGGGAAAAGAAGTTAGGGGCAGGAAGGGGAGTGTTGTGAATCCAAAAGGGTCAGTAGAATCTGGAGTAAAAGGACCTGTAAACTGTACTTGACTGTGGCCTTCACCCTGAGGGGTATGGGAAGCTCCTGGCTGTTTGTGAGCAGGTGGATGAGATGGTGACATAGAAAGATGATTCTGGTCGGTAAGGAGGAGCCAAGGAGGGCTGGAGTCAAGAGGGAAGGCTGATATGGGAGGATGTTAATGCTCCTTGTGAGATGACCGGAAGCCAATTCCCCTCCTTTCTCCTAACTCCTGGAGCATGAAGCTGCATGGTGGCACCCTCCAGTACGCTAGACCTTTCTCCATCACGGGGGGATACTGAAGATGGGGAGCCAGTGCCAGCACGGGCTTGAAGGCTTCCCATCACCCACGCTGTCATCCAGGTGACTCCACAGGGCTCATTTGGGGAAATGTTTCCCTACTCTCCCCAGATGCAGGGGCTCCTCCTCACGGAGGCTCTGCTTGTCTGTTTAGCTTCTAAGGATAAAGCCATGTTGAGAGATATTTGCAATGGAGTCAGGAAGGGCAATCAATAGAGTTTATTAAGAATTCAAGGTAGGTCGCTGCTGCTGGAGGAATCAGCGGCTAGTTTTAGTGCTTGTACAATCCACACCTAACAGCTGCCTGCCACTCCCATCAGAACAGGCTTTTGGATTCACCATTTCTTGAGGATCTGTTACATGCCAGGCACTGTTTCATTTAATCTTCAAGCAACCTGCCTAATTATTATTATTCCAATTTTCAGAAGGAGAAACCAAGGCACGGAGAGGTTAAAGATTTTCCCTGAGTTCACACAGTAGATCCCCAGCACAGCAGGCAAAAGCTATCCTGGTTTTCCCGAACTTGCTGTAAACTTTTCTTATTTTGTCCCAGGTACGTTATCAGTGCTCAGTCCGTGTCCCTCTGCAGGTACAATAGCCAGGGTTTGTTGAGCATCGCTCAGTGCCAGACACTTTTTATTATGTTATTCTAAGTCCTGGCAACAACCCATTTCCAGAGAGGGCATTTATCTCCTTTTTGCAGATGAAGAGTTGAGGCTTTGGGCACTGAAGACCACACAGCCTGTGAGTGGTGAAAGTAGGTTTGCAACAGGCCTCTGAGCTCAGTGTGGGAGCCCCGCTTTGCGACTTCTTTCTTCCTCTGTCGCCCTCCCTGAGGACAGAACTTCTTCCCATCCGAGTCCTTCCCCAGCCCTTTCTTCCCCATCATTCCTCATAAGCAGAGTCTCCGCCCCGACACGTCTGCTCAGACCATCTGTCAATGAGCAAAGAAAGTGAGTGAGTGTGTGTCTGTGTGTTAAAATGAGTCAGCAGGTGGTCTAAGCAACCTCCAGACAGCAGTTAAGCATTGCCATTGACAAAGTCAATTACTGCAGCCCCAGGGAAGGGTTGTTTAGCATCTTGAAAGAATTAACCAACCAGTGCATAATTATTGCAAATGAACCGCCTCTTAATTATATCTGTGGTTCCATTACACGCCCCAGTGGGCTCCAGTCCCTGCAATCCGTGGCCCAGGATTTATTACATACCCTTTGCCACAGCCAGCTTCTTAGAGGACTAGAGCTGTGCACGTGGGAACAGCAACTCTCTGGAGCTATCAACTTAAAGGTCATGTCTTTGCTTGTGGACATTTCTACCAGAAATATAGGAAAAGAGCAAAGTTGTTTCAACAGGATCCAGCCTCCCTGTGCTCCCATGGAGCTGTCTCCTGCCAGGTTCAATTCACTTAATAATAATAGCTGCCTTCCCCATGTAGCGCCTGCATTCCAGACACTTTCTGTAGTTCTCAGAAAGGAAGGAGACGTTATTTCCCATTTCACAGAAGGGGCAACCACCAAGGCTTATAAGGGATAAGGCAGCTGTACAAGGTCATCTGTGGGGAAAGGTGAAGAATCAGCATCTGACCCAGGGTCTACCTGGAATCCGAGCTCACTCATGACCCTGGTAGACCGTGCTGTCTCCTTCCCCCAAATTAACCCAACACATATCCACAGAGGACTTGCTTTGAGACGGCACCATTCTTGGGACACCTGATGCAACTCAGCTCTTGGCCCTGGCATCTCTATCCTTGGGCAGTGGTGCTCACCTTTTGGGGTCTGGTTAGAGTTTGTCTCCAATCCCATTTATCCCAGTGGAGGTTTGGTGCCTTGAGAAGTAATTTTGAGAAGTAGCTGGGGGTCTTCATCTTTGCTGCACTGAGGTTGGTTCACGGTCCTTCTGGCCGACGCTCTCTTTTCCACACCGTGTTCCCTCAGACCTCTCCCCCTACTTCCCATAAAATAACTTTGGCTCGCACCGGACAGGTTTCTATTATTGCTATTTTTGCATGGAATGAGCTTTACAGAAAATTTTGGGGACGATAAGGAGGTAGTTGACATGGCTTAGGTTCCAGCAACTTTTGATCACTGCTGTTGTTTGTAAAGTTTCTATTCAAGGATATAAAGCATGTGAGTAAGTCATAAATGTGCAGCTTAATGAATTTTTACAAAGTGAAAACACTCATGTAATCAGGGCCCAGACTAAGAAATAGAACATTCCAGCACCTACAGGCCCTCATAACTAAGAAGCCCTACCTGATACTTCCCCTCTCCATGCACTTTGCATACAGCATGTAGCAAATACTGAAAGAACACTTTGTGCTAAATGTCTTACGTGCCTTACCTTATTTAATCTTCCTACCAACTCTAAGAGAAAGGCACTCTGGTTAACCTCCGTTTACACATGAGGAAACTGAGACTTAGGCTAATTATCTTGCCCTCACCTTTTCTGCTGGTAAGTGATGGAGGCAGGAGTTGAACCGGGGCTACCTGAGTTCAGTGTCTGTGTTTTTTCTTTTTGTACACTTCCCTATGAAGAAGAGCATCCCTATTATTAATCTCTAGTTTGGGAAAGTGTCATGCCCTTGGTGCTTCAGCCCTCATCTGGATATTAGACCCCAGGCAGGGTCTTATAAGTGGTTCTTTGGTATCTCATATGGTACAATGCACTGAGAAGGTGCCGAATAAATGCGGATGGATGAATGACTAAACCAAAAGCATCGTTTGCCTACATCTTGACTTGGAAAGGAAAAAGCGACTTAGACAACATAGACATTCCTCCAACAAATAAACCTAGACTTACCATTCAATACAGCCATCCCCCTGGTGGGTATCTACACAAATGAAACCAAGTCACTTTATCAGAAAGACTCCTGCACTCAAATATTTATTACAGCACAATTCACAATTGCAAAGATGTGCAGTTAACCTAAGTGCCCATCAGTTCACGAGTGGATAAAGAAAATTGGGTACATATACCATGGGGTACTACTGAGCCATAAACAGGGATGAGATAAGGTCGTTTGCTGCAACCTGGTTGGAACTGGAGACCATTACCCTAAGTGAAGCATCTCAGGGATGGAAAACCAAACGCCATGTGCTCTCACTAATAATGGGAGCTAATAGATGGGTGCCCAGGGGCACAAGGCGATGAAAAGGACACGAGAATCTGAGAAACAGGGGGAGCAAAGGGGGGTGTGGGATAGAAACTTACCTATTGGGTACAATGAACACTATTCCAGGGATGGGCCCACCAAAAGCCCCGATTTAAGCATTATCCCAGGTATCCCTGTAACAAAAATGCTTGCAACCCCTTGATTACTATTTTGAAATTAAAACAATCATCATAATAAAAAGAAGGCAATAGTTTGCAGTTATTTTCAAGAAACCAACCACTTGCACAGCTCTGCACATTGGCAGTGTGTCTGCAGAGCATCAGCAATGCTTTGGCCTCTGTGGCATCAGCGTTTCCTTGTCTTTTAATTTGTGGTGAGAGGGCAGGAAAGGAGATACACTCAGTGGGGAAAGACTTTTCTTGGCCCCCATCAGGAGAGGCACATGAGATGAATCAAGCGCTCTGCCATCCTCTCAAGGTTCACACGGGCTCTGCTCCAAAGTAATTTCCCCACGTGATTTATCGTGCTATCTGGAAAATCAATTTTTTTCTCCTCGAGACCACAGAAGAGCCTCCCCGTTTCAAAACACAGTCGTGCCCTTCAAACAAACATCTCCAGTCTTATTGCTTCTGCTATCTGTAAGCAGACCTATTGCGTGCTATTTTTAGGATCACTTCCAGAAAAATAATTTACTATTCGTTGTGGAATCTGTCAAGCTAAATGGAGTTATTCTCTTTGTGGAGCTGGATGAGTAAATCCAGCCCTAAAAGATGGGGATTTAAAACATTTCCTGCAGGGAGCTCAGGGCTGGGTTTACCTTGTAGATTAAAATTAAAAGGAGCTACCAGAAGGCCGAGGTGTCCACTGGGCTCAGTGACCATCTATCAGGTCTATTTTCTTAAGCTGTCAGAGCTGTTCACAGTAATAATAATAATAGCTCTATCAAGATCCATCTTCGTGTGCTAAAAATACCTCTTTTCCTAGCATCAGAAGTTCAGAACTTAGACTTTCCAATTGAATGGACCAGGATTCAAATCAACCCAAGTGGCTTAATCTTTCTGGCCTCAGTTTCCTGATCTGAAAAGTGGGAAGAATAATAGTGCCTGGCCCATCAGTTTGCATTAGGGTAAAGCAAGGCACGGGGTGTATTTCAGAATGAATGTCTTCATCAGGCACAAGAGCCACAGAGTCTAAGGCCTGTTTAGCCTTAAACATTAAGCTCACAAAAAAGTTTCCATTTTAATTTCTTTTAAAATCAGGAGAAAAGTGAATATGTTAATAATAAATACATAATAATGAAGCCAGCCTGGATTATGTTTGCCTCTATGCTAAGATAGTCCTAAAATGTAATTTTTGGTATATTTTTATATGGAGGAAAGTGGCCATGCAGGAAAAGTGTCCAGAGCCCAGGAAAGTTATAATAGAGCTCTGGAGCATATCACATAAAAGCATCTTTTTCTCTCATGTAAAAGAAGGCTAGAAGTAGGCAGTCTGAGACAGGTCTGACAACTTCTTGATTTTTAAGGCTCCAGACTTCTGTTTTTCAGCGCCACCTCTCTCAAGTTTACCTCATGGCCCAAAATGGCTGCTTGAGCTTTTCCATTGTGTCTGCATTCCAGGCATCAGAGTGGAAAAAAGGGACAAAGGGCAAAAGGATCCCATTTCCTAGCTGGGGCATCTCTCTTTATGGAACATCCTGAGAATTTCCATACAACACTGAACTTGGTTACAAAGCTGCAGCTTAGCTGTAGGAGGCGATGGGAAATGTCCTGTTTTGGCTGGGTGCAGTTCCTTTCCAGATAAAAGGTGGGTTTATGCCAAAGAAAGGGAGAATGGGGCCAGAAGTAGGGGGTATTAGCTCTCTCAATGGGGAGCATCTTAACTAAGGGAAAGTGGAGATGGGAGTGAGCTGGCGGAAAATTCCTCTGCCAGGTCTCTCACCTGGGGGTGGTGATGGTGAAGTCCATCAACTCTGAATGCAGAAGGCATCTGGGCACAGGTGGGGAAGGAAAGTGGAGGGAAGTAGGCAGATGCGTGAGCCCCACCCCTCTGGGTTCCTCACTCCACCAGGCTGCTGCCCAGCCGTCTCCTCCTCAGAGAAGCCTTCCCTGACCACTTACTGTAAACACCAAACCTCCTTTCCCTCTCCCCACTCCTCACTGCGTGTTATTTTTTCTTCAGAGCATATTTTGCTGCTGCCTGACTCATTTCTCATCTGCCTCCCCTGCTAGACTATAAGTTGCCTGGGAGGCAGGGATCCGTGTGTCCTGTCCATCACAGATCCTGTCTCCAGTACACTGTGCCTGGGTGCTCACACTTGTGGAAGGAGTAGCCTGATGTCCGATACCCACCCTAGGGAGACTGGGCCCATGCAGGCTCTGGTGTCTTCCCCAAGCTCTTGCACTCTCCCATGCTCTTCAGGTCTCTGGTTTTACTGACTGTTCTTCTGCAAACTGAGGTGCTCTTCCATTATTGGGGTGAGGGGGTCCATGTGGCTGGCAGAGTGGGAGGTTACCTAGAGGGTGGCAGGGTGGGGAGTGATCACTTAGGGCCTTTTGGTCACTGTCAGAACTTCAGTTTCCATTCTGAAGGATGTAGGATGTCAAGATACTGCTTTCTGTTTTTGTCACAGGCCCCACCACTCCCTATTGCCCTCCACACATTGCCAGTTTCACTCATCAACATTACCTGTCTGGCTCTTGGAGACATGTGAGGTTAGCATGAAGTGAGGTTGATAACTCCTTTCTATACCGGCTGGGATCTCCATTACACAGGTCTTCTTAACCCTCTTTTGCAGATGGGGATAAATTAATGGGCTCAAAGCAATGAAATGACTATCCCTAGGTCACACATTTCTAAGTTGGTGATTATAGCTTTCTGGCTTCCAATCTCTTTCCACTTTGTCCTACTGGCTTTGTGGTGAGAGTTGAGTGAGAATTCTCCTTCGTCATCAGATAGACATCATACTGTATTTGCACGGAGATGATTCCATAACAGAGAAGAGACCATGCTTAAGTCTGGTTCATACTCCCCTCCACTCTTCAGTGTATTCCTCATTTGCACCAGAAGAGTGGGGCAGCATGCTGGTTTTTACTGTGTAACGTGTTCATAAAACACATGTGGTTAATGTTTCTCCAAATGCAGGTTTCTCTCCAGAAGATGAGGTCTATAGCAGGTGTGTGGTCATTAGAACTTATGATTATACATCTACATTCATAGCCCTGAATATTCTTATTCCATACTCCCAACCACCTCTGGTCCCTGGGAACACACTTCAGAGGGTGGTTCTTAGCAAAACTTGCCATATTTTGAATTAAATTTTAATGATGAAACCCTTGCCGGGAAACAAGAATCCCACAGAGTTAGAATTACATTCTCACGTGTTCCCAGAGCCTGCCCCAAGTACTAAGGATTCCAAAGTAAAAAGGCATTTGCCCTCTGTGGGTTTCCAAGAAAAAGAAACTGAGCAATCATTTACCTTTTTCTACATTTCCCCAATTTTCTCAATCTGTTTCCATAGCAACCCTAATAGAGATTGGGTTGCTAGAAAAGCATTCGTTTCTATAGAAACAATTTGTTCTATAAGAAAAAAAAAGTTTACTTGGTACCACATGAAATCTAATATTAGGATTTTGGTTTTGTTGGTGGATTCTTTCTTTCTTTCCCTTTTTTTTTTGTCAGCCAGAAGAATATTTCCCAAGCCACCTACAGACGTATGTTGCATCTCTATGTTCAAAATTTCATCTCACAGGCCTTCTTATATTGGGTCTGGATGGAGGTTGCAGAGTCTCAGTCCCTTGGGATCGTCACTAAGAATATGAAATGTTTTAAAAGTTTAGACCATTCACATACTCAGATACAAGGAGCTAGGCCAGAAGATCGCTTGAGTTTTTAACAAAGTTTTTTTTTCTTTTTTTGTGCAGGAATATGCTTTGTTTTGACTTTGCTGTGAAAACTCTGAGGGATTTTTGAATAGAACAGGTAAGAGTTTTGTTTGGTTGCAAGCAGCAGAAACCCAGCTCAAAATTGGTCAAATAAACCAAAAAACAAACAAAAAAGAAGAGGACTTTATTAGTTCTTTGATTTTAGAAGTTGGGAGGTTTCAGGTCTGGCTGGATCCAGGGAGCATGAAGCTGGACTCACTTTTCTTCTCTTGGGTTCACCTTCCACTGTGTTGGCTTCACGGCCAGGCAGGTTCTTAGGAGGTTCCAGCAGGTCCAGCCTTCCCTCCTACAGCTTCCAGCCTGGCCTCTCTAGTGGAGAGGGAGGACCTCTTCTCCAGGAAAAGTCCTTAGAGCCAGGCTGATAATGCTAACTGGATTGACTTATGTTATGTGCCTGCCCCTGAAACATGCACTAGGGTCTGGGGAAAGATGAAGTGAGCTGATTGGCCAGGTCTGGTTCCGGTGCTTCTCTTTGGGGTCAGAGGTAAGGTCATCACCTCCTAGCCCCCACAAACTGAGAGAGAGGCAGAAAAGTTTGTACAGAGAAAAATCAGGACGAGAGAGAGAAGAAACAAACAGATAAGCCCCAGAACACGGGCAGAGGGGATTGATGTGATGTAGGCACCAGAAGGTCACTCCAGTGACTGTTTCCAAATGACTGGTGAGGACCCTTTTGACCACATTCTGATTTTAGGGATGGTCCTCACTTCATCCCAGCTTGGGCAGAGAGACAGCCAGGTAGGATTCCCCCTCCTAACCATTTCATTTTCCTAATTAACCTGCTCTACTATCAGCACCTTTCGAACAAGACTTTTTTTCCCCTTTTTCTTCTGAAAGGAGTTGAAAAAAATCAGAATACATTTGCATGTTCCCCACATTCTAAACCTGTGTCTTATCTGTGTCACTGCTCGATCTTGTCTTTTCAATGCCCATAGCTATATAATTATAGTCACCTTCAGCCTCACCAGCTCTCTCTTGAACAGGGGACAAAAAGTCATTTGGAAACACAGCCTAGGTCTGGTTTTCAATTGTCTTTTCATGTCAAAGTTCAGAGAGTTCAAGAAAATCTCGTGTCAGCAGAAGCAGCACATAAGTAATTTCAAAAAGTATATTTTTTTTTTTGAAAAAATATTTCCTGAGATGATTGAAGGTGTGAATTATTTCAGGGAAGGTGCTGGTACATAGCCAGCAATTTAAATTAACAGGATTGCTAGGGCTTATTAAAAGTTTAAAATGGGATCATTAAAATTCAGAGAGCGTTTTACTTTAAATTTAACTTCTGCTATAGGGGATCTTTTGTTTTAAAAATGCTTCGTGTTTATGGCCATTGGCTTCCAAAGATATTTTAAAAATTGAAAATATCCAGGGCGGTGCCTGTAACTCAAAGTAGGGCACCAGCCCATGTGCCAGGGGTGGTGGGTTCAAACCTAGCCATGGCAAAAAAAAAAAAAAAATTTTTTTTTAAATATCCTTAGGATTTTTTTCTTTGTTAATAAACTGGGTTAATGATTTCTATGGTGATTACTTCCAACAAGGCTCTTGTATTTCAGGCAAGGAACTATCCTGTTGGGATCAGAAAAGGATCGTTTGAAACCTTTGATCTCCTGACAAGAGTAAGTACTTCTCATGAACTAACCCCTGGGTCTCAGTGGGACATTTGAGAGGCCCTTAGAGGTACAAAGTTTTATGTTTCAGAAGAAAACCTTTAAAGGAGGGCTCACAAGTGAGGGTCTTTCATAAGTCTGGAGAGAGATATGTGTGCATCTGTGTTAGGGGTTGGGGAATTTGTCTTCCGCTGTTACACAGACAGGTCCCGAACCTTTTTGGCACCAAGGATTGATTTCATGAAAGACAATTTTTCCACCGCCTGGGAGCTGGGGTCGCTAACCGCTTAGGGATGATTTTAGAGCATTACCTCTCCACCTCAGAGCATCAGGGATTCGATTCTCAAAGGAGCGTGCACCCTAGGTCCCTGGCACGAGTGTTTTACACTAGGGTTCACACTCCAATGGGAAACTGATGCTGCCGCCGATCTGACAGAAGGCGGAACTTGGGAGGTGATGCCCGAGGTGCGAGCAGCTGTAAATACAGATGAGGCTTTGCTTATTCACCCACTGCTCACCTTCCGCTGGGTGGTTCTGTTCTTGACAGGCCACAAACCAGTACTGGTCCAAGGCCCGGTGGTTGGAGACTGCAGCTTCATAACACCAAAAATGAACGTAATGTTCAGCTTTTAACGTCCCCTGTGGGACCAGTGCTGAGTCAGACGGGCTCCACAAGAGAAGTGGTGCTGTGAGCAGCAGTGTCCCCTGTGAAAGGTACAGTGGCAGCATCTGGTGTCCTGCTTGAAACAGGCTCTGGTGCAGCAGGCCAGGAACAGGGACCTGGGACTTGGCATTTGTCACACACGCCCAAATAATCCCCTGCATGCTTCGAGTAGAGAGAATGTAGACCACATCTTCATTTGCCTCAATTGGGAAAGAGTCTGAAAATCATATTTTAGACTCTGCTGGTCCTAGCTGGTTGGTTCTGGCATATCTTGGGACTTTACGGAGCACCTGGAAAAGACATCCCATCAGCAGGGTAAGGCCCAAACACCGATTCTAGACTAGTTGAGGCCCTACTCCTGGCAGAAATGCAAGTCAAGGAGAAGACAGATCAGCAGTGATTCAGGCAAAGCTTATCTTCTAAAGCAGGAACGGAAATGAAACCTATTGTTTCTGCAGAATTTGAGCCTTTCTCAGCTATGGGGACTGAATTTCCCAAGAGAATGGTGATGTTCTGTGATGCCTTTGCTCACTTTCTGGAGGGCAGATTTCTGCTCCCCTCATGGGAGATGATCTTGTACCTGAGTCTTCAGAGAAGAAGCCGTAGGGAAGAATTCCATCAGAATTCTCAATGAGGGGGCAGACCCGAGGGGATAAAGGAGCAGGCCTCTCTGGGCCTTCTGGAGAATTCTGAAGCAGGCAACCTGTATCAGTAACTTATGGCCACCTAACAAACCAACCCCGAACTTCGTGGTTTCCAACAATAACCTGTTAAGTCATTTTATAATACTTTCTAGATGTTATCTGCCCTTTAATCTATCATGTTGCAAACCTCGAAGATATGCAATTAACATTTATTTGAAAAAACAAAGAGAATTTTGAAAATAACGAAAAACTCCCCAATCACTTTTTATTATTTTGTTATTTCTCATGTGTTTTTTTAAAGCTGGGCAATCGTGCTGATCCCAGCTGGTCCCATTCATGAGTCTGTGGCCAGCTGGCAGTTTGGCCAGGGGCAGGAGTTCCAGCGTGGCCTTGGCCGTGCCTACCTGTCTCTCCTCTGTGCACTGCTGCGTTCCTCACCGTTGGGGCCCATGGTGGTGGCATGGTCCCAGAGAGCACCAAGCTCTGCTGGCTTCAGATTAGCTAATGTACCCCACTGGCAAAGCAAGTCACAGGCCCAAGCCCAGCAGCAGGGACAGAAGAACATGAAAGCTGCAGCCAAAGGCATAAAAGCAGGAGCCCTCCAGTGGGGCCACTCGTGAAATAATTTAATTAACTTCACAGCCCCAGATTGAGAGCTGGAGAACGAGGTTATAAAACTCTGCATATCAGCAGGACTCTCCTGTTCACTCACTCATTCATTCGTTCATTCATGAAACATTTATTATTTTTTTCTTATGCAAAGCACTGGGCTCTGTCAGACTGTACTTTGAAGTTTCACTTGCTTCGAGATCCACACCCACTTTATTTCCGCCTCCAGATCATCTCCATGTGGAAACTGCAAAAAGCTTTTGCCTACTCCCGGGGGTGGGGGGGCGTGGAATCTGTGGAATCGTAGTCTGTGGAATGAGGCAGAGAGCCCCTGTCCCCAAAGTCCATGGGGCAATATCTGCTGCCTGTTGCCATGGAGATGCAGGGTCACTTTAGGGAGCCTACCTGCCACCCACCTCTGAGGCTGCTATCTTTTGAGATAAAGGGGGCCAGCTAGAACTCAGAGCGTCTGCCTGCTGTCCACTCAGGCCCTGGGGTTTGTCACCCCTGGGAGGCTGTTTGCATCATCAATTGCAAATAACAGTTATTTAATATTAGTTCACAGTTGTGTTTGATTTTCATGGATTTAGAAACATAGTATGATCCCGAAGTGCCATGAAAGAAGGACCCAAGGTCCCCTCCCAGTGTGGTGGTTAATGATGTGCTAGCAAACCGGCTGGAGGTGGCGGTAGTGCGAGGAGTCCTGCATCAAAACAGCTGCTGACTTCCGTGGTGCAAACACTCACATCACAGCTGATTTCTACCATGGCGGCTATGAATGATTTGATAACCTCTTCATAAAATTCTTATGCATTTAATAGCCAGAATTCCTGGATATTTTACCAACATGCTTTTTTTTTTCTTGCAGTTTTTGGCTGGGGCCATGTTTGAACCCACCACCTCCATCATATGGGGCTGGCGCCCTACTCCTTGAGCCACAGGCACCTCCCTCCAACATGCTTGTTTAAGCTGGTAGAAGTCGGAGAAGCCAGCTCCATCTCAAGGACCAGCCTGCCTGCATTTGAACTGGCTCTGCCTCTTACTATCTTGGTGATTTTGCTCAAGTGACTACACTTCTATGTCAGTGGGTAAGATGGAATTATAATAGTAGCTGCCTCCTAGTGTTGAAATCAAGATTTAGTGAGACATGTGCATGAGATGCTTCACGTACAGCAAGGGATCTGTGAATGCCAGCTGCTGTATCTCTAAGTCCACTGATGGTGGAGGGGTCTGAGTAGACACAGTGCCCCACGGGCTTACTGGTCCTATCATCCGAGTTGTTGGCCTTACGACCATCCATTCACTTCTCCTGCACAGCTCAGAGCACATCCCTGAGTCTGGCTCTTCACAAGCAGCATCTTCCTCAGTCCCTCAGTAGCCCTGTGAGGCAAGCAGGCTTTTAACACCCCAACTTTACAGATGCAGCCACTGAGATTCAGGGAGATTGAATAAGTTCCCAGAGTCTCACAGCTACAAGCCAGGAGAGGCAGGATTTAAATGCAGAGTCCTTCTGTCTAAACACCTTCCCTGTCTTTTTTTAAAGAAAAAATGTATTTAGCGTGATTTCCCAATTATATCTATTTTCTTTTTTTAAATAGCAGTTCTATCGAAATTTAATTTACATACACAAAATTCACCTTTTAAAGCGCAAAAGTTCTGCAGTTTTTTAGTGTATTTACCGAGTTGCGCAACCGACATCGATCACTATCTAATTTTAGAACATTTTCATCACGCCCCCCCCACCCCGAAAATACGCAGACGCCCCCTCTTCTCCCCAGAGAGACTCAGGCTCTGATGCATATCCATCTTTTGGCTTCCACAGAAATCACCTTCAGCTCAGCCCCACGGGTAGGTGGGGAGACTTAAGCGGAAGCATTTTGCTCACATTCATTGAAAATCTCGTCCAGGTCCCTAGAAAGCTTTGCCTGATTACATTGAGCTATTTATTCTGCCCTCCTTCTCAATGTGAAGGGGGAATATTTAATTATTTTCAGAGCCACAGGCTGTCCTCATTTTATCTCCTTGATCCAGCCCTCCCTCCCACTTATTGATTTGGGGAGAAAGCGCTGAGTAGAAGGAGCTGGCACCCTCCTTGCCTGGGCTCCGAAGCCTCTTTATTGCCGCCCGCCTCTCTCCTTCTCTTTCCCTTGCCTCCTTCCAGCTACCCCTTCTGGCATCTGATTTTAGGCACTGGGGATAAAGGAGCTATGATTGGGATCCCCTGGCGTGCCAATCAAAAATAGAAATCAAAGAGCGGTTTTTCAACCTGGAGGCAGATGTTTAGTGCTTAAAAATCAGGCCGTGTTTAATCACTGGGGGGAAATAGGCATCAATCGCAGCCTGATCATAGTATTGTCTAAACAGCCCTTTGAATTTGTAAATGGCATGTGGCAGGGGTATTTTTAGCTCATGTTTTCAGAAGCTGAACGGTTCCCACCTCTCCTCCAGCCTTGTCAGACCTCTCCATCTCACGTGATCATCTCCGGTGAGGTTAGTTTCACCTTCCAAGGGGCTTTTAAATATGCAAATTAAATTCATCTCCCGAACCTTCCAGCTTTCTCTTGTTCGTTGGTTGTAGGTGTAAACGGAAAAAAAGCTAGTTGTGCAAAATAATCTATCTTCGGTTGTTTTGAAGACCTGAGATTCTTTGATTTGGTGCTTTGTATTTTAGATTCCTGGATGTCATTTTTTGTTTTTTTTTTTCCTTTCCCCCAGTGAATACATGTTGGCATTTGGGAAGAAAGGATTTGGCAACATACCACTTGCTCCTGAAGTCAGAGAAAGAGCCTTCTGGGCCCCCTGTCCCCAGGGCTCTTGGAAGTTACATCCTGGGTTGTCCTCTTAAAGGCCACTGTGTGACCTTGTCCACAAAACAGGACATTTAACTCCTTTGTGGACCCTGTAGCCCTTGCTAGGAAAAGAAATCAATGAGTTCTTATTAAAGGAATAAACTTCACAACCAAAGCTGGCGAGTGCTGTGGTTGTTGTGAGTAACCCAGACTTTTCCATTGCAATAGGGCTGTGAACAACATTCTTAACAGGCGTAATGGTGGCTTATTCCCTGGCAGGTCCAGTTCTGAATGCTTTCCCTGTATAAAGTCTTTTTATTCTCCTGTGGTAGCAGGGTTTCTCAACCTTGGCACTGTTCATGTTTGGAGCTGAGTAATTCCAGGTACCGGGCTGTCCCGAGCATTATCAGCTGTTGAGCTGTATTCTCTACGTCAGGGGTCCTCAAACTTTTTAAACAGGGGGCCGGTTCACTGTCCCTCAGATGGTTTGAGGGCCCCGGGACGAGTCAGCTGCTAAGCAGAACAGGCAGCACAGCAAAAATATCCAGCTGGCCGGATAAATGGCCTCTGCGGGCTGCATGTGGCCCGCAGGTTGTAGTTTGAGGACACCTGCTCTATGCTATTGTTGAGCTGTATCCTGGGTCTCTACGCTCTTAACATCCCCTCCCGGTGTAACAACCCACATTTTTTTCAGACATTGCCAAATGTACCCTGGGGCAGGGGAGGATCAGCCCAGTTGAGAACCCACTGGAGTGTTTGAGGAGGCAAAACAAGACAAAACAAAACCAAAAAGTGGAATGAAAACAACAGGGAAGGAGAAACAGGAAAATAGGAGAAAAATAGATGCAGAGGAAAGGAGAGGGATTGGGCACAGGAAAAGAGCCAGGGGTAGATGTGGGCTGATGGGGACCCTGGGCAAGGCCTCACCGCGCCGGCACCTTGGTTTTCTCACATGTAAAATGAGCGTCGACCACACAAAATTTTTGGAAAGAGTAAGTAAACGGCCTTTTGTGCAGCACAAATGCAAGTTTTTATGGCTCCTGTTGTATGTGCTGGTGACGTGTGTGTAGTGTCAGATCAGTTTGTACTTCTGTCAGCGTCAGCTGGGCCTATGGAAAGAGACATCCCTGGCTTCACCGTTGCACCCTCATTGATAATCAGAGAATAATTCGATCGCAAGCTTGTTTGGACAAGGTGCACGGTGACAACACTGGCAGGGCCAGCCAGGGGTGACAGAGTTTTGCGGAAGAGAAAATAGGTTTGGAATTTTCAATTCTAAAAGCCTCTGTATCGTCCCTCCTCCCTCCCTTTTTTTCTCTGCAGAATTTAGCCCCGGGAACTTCTCAAGTAGTTGGGAACATGCAGAACTGAAAATTATGCCTGGAAAGTGTGGTTCTCTGTCCATACACTTAGAAGACTGGAAATGGAACATTATTTCATTTTTTAAAAAAATCAACTTCAAGCAGTACTTTGGTTGTTCTTAAGTGGAGAAAGATTTGGGGTCTTCCGTAGCCCCAAAGGCCCGGCCCAGACCCTGTCATCGGTCCTCATTGGTCACTCTGGAGACACACATTGTCCCAGCCAATCCAGATCTGCTGCTTCCTTCCCGGCTACTCTTGGTCAGACTGAGACCCTGTGTCCATTCCTTTCTAGGGGCACTACACTCTCCCAGACACGTGCAGCTGGCCACGCCTCAGAATCTAGGACCCCTGCTCAAGGAGTTGCTTTATGCTCTAGGGTCATCCCTCCCTCTCCCCACTTGTGTCCCTCAGAGACACCCGTTTCTGCTCCCCTGGCATCTGAAGCCACATGGCCACATCCCATCCGTGAGTTAGTTGGCCTTTGAAAACAAAGTTTCACCTCTTTCTCTTTTGCGATCACTCTCTCTCCTTGTCTGCAACCCAGGCCAGAAAGCACAGAGCTGGCTTTGCTGGAAAGGGGGGCAGGAAAGTGTCTGAGGGAGAACCTCAGACCTTGAAATTTCAGAAAATAGTTCAGCATTTAATTTGTCATTTCCAGGCTTCCTGGCTTATCTGGCCGAGGTTCCAGATTATAGAGAACCATCCCAGATTGGAGCCAGAGGACATGGATGGTGCTGGCGTATGGTAGGTGCTTGGTGCACACGGCTCCATGTTTGCCGATGGAGATCCACCTGGCTGGTTAGGTACATTCCTCCAGCTGTCTTCTTCCTCATGTACAGAGCCATTTTTGTTCTCTGCACTGCTGCTCAGTACAAGTTGGGAAGCTGCTCAGCCATGCCAAGGGGCCCTTTTTCTTCTTTAATATAGCATTGTTGCTCTGACATTTCCCCAACTCTTTCGTCCCCTTCCATCTTCATGGTTGTCAAGGAAACAGTTTCCTGGGCAACCTGTTGACTTATTTGGCTGCCAAGTTTGTATTATCCAGAGTGGGGAGCTGTAGTGGGGACTTTTTTTTTTTTTCAGTGTCACCAAGGTAACCGCCAGCAGCCTCTTAATTATAGTTTTAGGTAAAGATGAATTCTTTTTTGCAAATGTTAGTGTATTTTTGGTTTGGGATTGGGGGAGAGGGAAGAACCACCCGGAGATTAACATTCCCTAATTATACACTTTCAGTTGTGGGCAACTCAGTCTCATTTGCAACAAAACTTGGTTTCATTCAGGATTAATTTTTTTTTTCCTGT
This sequence comes from Galagoides demidoff, assembly GCA_963574575.1. Classification (NCBI taxonomy): domain Eukaryota; kingdom Metazoa; phylum Chordata; class Mammalia; order Primates; family Galagidae; genus Galagoides; species Galagoides demidoff. The sequence continues at coordinate 1,075 of CAUYQV010087866.1, read as the reverse complement.
CTAAAAAATAAGACAGATAAAGTAATGAAAACAAAGAGGAAAAAAGAAACAGTTTGGTAGGAAGCAGGCAATGAAAGTGGTGGATAGGACTGTGTAACCTTCACTGAAGCCGTTTCCCGAAATATAAATTCACCTGTGGACCCAAGCGGCAGTGTGGTGTAGTGGTTACGTATCCGGACTCTGTGGCCAGCCTGCTTGGGTTCAAGGCTATGTTCACCGTTCAGGTTGGGGGAGCTGTGCGACCCGGTTGTGCTGTGGTTCCTATAGTGGCAAAGTGGGGAGGTGGAGGAGGAGCTAAGCTTCATCACTGTAAGTGTGCTGTGAGGGCTGCGATCTATTCACTAGGCCCTTAGTAGCTAGATCCTGCATGGCGCGGGCACTGTACTCTATCAGCCATCATTAGAAAGCCAGGGCCTCCCACAGAGCACATTGTGCCTGTTGCTGGTTGGGTGTTCACCGTTCTAGCCATTTCTATGCCACCCAGTGTGCTGATATGAACAGATAGTATGTTACTCTGTAATGGAGCCCTGACAGCCACACCTAACTTTTATTGGAGAGCTACCCTGTTCTGAGTACTTTGCTAGTGTCTTCATTTCATGTTCTCAACCGTCCCAAGAGGTGGGTACTACTATGATCTTTATTTTATCAATGAGGTAAAAAGTGTTTTTTTTTTTAAATTTTATTGAGTGGTAACTATGTACATTAATGCCCTTCTGGGGTACAGTGTGGGGTTTTCACATGCAATCTGAAATACTTCCATCAAACTGATCAACACAGCCTTCATGTCATTTTCTCAGTTATAGTTTTAAAACGTTCTGATTCTACTCTAAGAGAGTTTCACTTGTACCCCTGTAAGATAGACCTCAAAAATGGTCCCTCCAATCCCCCTCCCTCCACCCATTCCCCTCTCCCTTCTCCCTCCCCCCTCTCCACATTCTTAGGCTATTTGGTTATAGCTTTCATATAAAAGGTATAAATTAGTTTCATAATAAAGGTGTGTACATTGGATACTTTTTCCTCCATTCTTGCGATACTACAAACTCTTTCAAAGCAATCTGAATCCTCAATGATGTCG
>CAUYQV010087865.1:0-22091 GCA_963574575.1 Galagoides demidoff | reverse complement strand
TTCCTTCTTCTTCTATATTTTGGAAAAGGTTGAGTAATATAGGTACTAGTTCCTCTTTAAAGTTTTGGTAGAATTCTGATGTGAAGCCATCTGGTCCTGGGCTTTTCTTTTTAGGGAGATTTTGTATAGTTGATGCTATTTCAGAACTTAATATAGGCCTGTTTAACATTTCCACTTGATTCTGGCTAAGTCTTGGAAGGTGGTGTGCTTCCAAGTATTGGTCTGTTTCCTTTAGATTTTCATATTTCTGAGAATCACATTTCTTGTAATATTCATGAAGGATTTTTTGAATTTCTCAGGAATCTGTTATTATTTCATCATTACCATTTCTGATTGATGAAATTCGAGATTTTACTCTTTTTTTCCTGGTTAGGTTAGCCAAAGGTTTATCTATCTTTTTCAAAAACCCAACTTTTTGACTTATTGATCTGTTGTATAATTCTTTTGTTTTCAATTTCATTTAATTCTGCTCTAATTTTGGTTATTTCTTTTCTTCTGCTGGATTTGGGATTGGAATGTTCTTCTTTTTCTAGTTGCTGGAGATGTCCCATTAAGTTGTTAACTTCCTCTCTTTCTGTTCTCTTGAGGAAGGCTTACGGTGCTATAAATTTCCCTCTTAGGACTGCCTTTGCAGTATCCTAGAGGTTCTGATAATTCATGTTTTCATTATCATTTTTTTGCAAAAATTTGGTAATTTCCTTCTTAATCTCATCTATGACCCAGCTATCATTCAGCAAAAGGTTATTTAGCTCCCATGTTTTTGTATGAGTATGCAGATTCCTATTGTTACTGAGTTCAACTTTTATTCCATGATGATCCAAGAAGATGCATGGAATAATTTCTATTCTTTTAAATTTACTGAGGTTAGACTTGTGACCTAAGATGTGATCAATTTTGGAGTATGTTCCATGGGCTGATGAGAAGAATGTGTATTCAGTTTTTTTAGGATAAAATGTTCTATAGATATCCACTAAATCCAAATGTTGAATGGTTAAGTTTAAATCTAAAATTTCTTTGCTTAGCTTCTTATTGGAGGATCTATCCAACAATGCCAAAGGAGTGTTAATTCTCCAACTATGATGGAACTGGATGAAATCAAGTTGCTCATGTCTGTTAGAGTCTCTCTTATAAATTGAGGTGCATTCTGGTTGGGTGAATAAATGTTAATAATTGAAATCTCATCATATTGAGTGTTGCCCTTAGCAAATATGAAGTGAACATCCTTACCTTTCCTTACTTTTGTTGGTTTAGAACTTATTGTATCTGCGAATAAAATTGCAACACCTGCTTTTCTGATTGCCATTTGCCTGAAATGTAGATGACCATCCCTTTACCCTGAGTCTGTATTTAACTTTTAATGTAAGATGAGATTCTTGTATGCAGCAGATATCTGGCCTGAGTTTTTGTATACAGTTAGCCAACCTGTGCTTCTTCAGAGGACAATTTAAGCCATTCACATTAATTGAGAATATTGATAAGCCTGTAAGCCTGGTAGAATTTTGGGTATTGAGTTTTCCAAAAGTCCAGTGGACGGTTTTAATCCTTTTGCCACTGTGGAAGTTGGAATTTGATCAAAAGTATCTGAGTGAGTTTACTTTTGTGGTGGAGGATTGTGCTGGTCATTATGGAGGATAGGTCTGAAGATATCCTGGAGAGCTGGTTTAGTTATGGCAAATTTCTTCAACATGTGAATGTCATTAAATATTTAATTTCTCTATCATAAATGAAACTCAGTTTAGCTGGATACAGGATCCTGAGTTGGAAGTTATTTTGTTTTAGGAGATTAAAAGTCAATGACCACCTCTTCTAGCTTGAAAGGTTTCAGCAGAGAGATCTAAAGTCATTCTAATATTCTTCCCCTTGTGGGTTATGGTTTTCTTACGTCTTGCAGCTAATTTTCTCCTTCATATTAACTTTAGTAATGTTAATTATGATGTGTCTGGGGGTTGTCTTGTTCAGGTAGAGTCGTGCTGGGGTTCTGAAACTGTCTGCTATCTGCATTTCATAATCTCTTGGCATGTCTGGAAAGTTCTCCTTCATAATCTCATGAAAAAGGGCCTCTGTGCTTTGCAAAGCAACTTTGTCGCCTTCAGAAATTCCTTTAAGGTGAATATTGGTTTCCTTCAAATTATCCCAAAGCTCTCTGAGAGAATGATTCATTTTTGCTCTCCATTTCTCTTCCTCTTTGAGCGCTTGGGAGCATTCAAAAGCTTTATCTTCAATACCAGAAATTCTTTCTTCTGTTTGCTCCATTCTGTTACTGAGGGATTCTACTGTCTTTCTCAGATTTTTGAGGGCTGGAAATTCTTGTCTCAGTGTTTCAAAATCTTTGGTGATTTTGTCTTTCAATTCTTTGAATTCTTGAGACAACTTTTGAATTTCTCCTTGAATATCTAATTCCAACTTTACCCCCATTCTATTAATCTTATTTGAAATCCAAACTCTGAATTTGATTTCTGACATCTCAGCTATTTGTCTATGAATAGGATCTTAAGTTGTGTCTGCTGTATTGTTCCTTGGGGGAGTTGATCTACTTTGGTTATTCATATTACCGGAGTTTATCCGTTTACTCTGCCCCATGATTATTTTACACCATTTGGCTAGATAAGCAGATAAGGTGAAGTTGGGTTGAGGGGGCTCCTGGAGTAGTGATTAACCAGCCCTTTACCCAAGAGCTGTGACTGGTGTCTGTACCTTTTCCCCTAGAGCTTTGCACAGGACCCATATAGTCCTATGGCCTGAGACACAGGGGACTTACTTGATGTGGTGGGGCTAAGTAGCTCTGTCTTGTTTTCAGCTGGTCTCTGTCCTACCCTAGTGAATTAGTTACTCTGGGTTGAAGTTTCAGCTGTGGAGAAATACAAGCAATTAAGTCACCCCACCTTCCATGGGCAACAACTAGAAAAGGAAAATCGAACTTTCCCACAATCACACACCTAGGATACCACTTTTGATAGTCCTTGGGTGATTGGTCCAGTCTGAGAGACCCAAATCAATTGTCCCAATTAGCACCCGGTCTCAATTGAGGGAGTTCAAAAGGTCTCCAGCAACTAGATAGCAGGTGTCTGCTGGCAGCTTGAGTATGACTCATTCTGGTGCTGCGTGGAGTCAGAAGGAACCCCCCAGCAAATGAATTAGTCTGGGAAGGTTGATGCCTCCTTCCCTGCCTTGCACCTCTGTCCCACCTAGTCACTGGTAACTCTGCAGGGCTATGACCCAGTTCCCTCCAATGAGCAGATGCTCCAGGGGTTTGAGCCTTTCTGAGTCACAGAGAGATCTTATGTCTCCTCAGCCAGGCCTCCACACTCTGCCACCATCCAGCAGAGGAAGCTGAGGCCTGACAACCTCAGGTGGTTGATGGAAGCTGGGGCAGTTCACTCAGTTCCAGCCCCGCCCCTGATTGATGTTGACACTTATGTTTGTGCAGAATTTGTGATTCTGTCCTGGCTATATTCCCTTGTGGACCAGGCCCTGTTTGAATTCACAGAAACTGTGACTCAGCCCCGGTCTGAGCCGCTACCCAGAGTTGGTATTTCTGTTTCCCCTGCAGTCTGTGTGGGGGCAGGTGTGGGTTGAGCTTACACTCAGCTTTTGGTTTCCTGCCTGCTTTTGTCTCAGCTATGATACCCTGAGGGCCAGGTGTTTCTTAGGCTCACTAAGCTGCCCTGGGAGTATGCCATCTCTGCACATTTATCTTCAATTCTCTGTCCTGCTGTGCTCTGCCCATGCTGGTACCTCCTTAGGCATACCCTTTGCTCATGGGGTCTGCGTTGCCATCGCAGATCTATTTTGCCAGTGTCTGCCACCAGAGAAGATGCACGGTTTTCTCTGGTTGCTTAGAGAGACCGGAAATGTCCTTCCAAAGTATCCCTAGAGGTGTGAGCCTTATTGTTCCTACTGCTGCCACTGCTGCTTTGTGCTGGGGGTCACTGCCTCTCCCTTTCTCTATGGTCCTTCAGTCCACCATTTTGTCATTACCCCTGTGCCACAGAATCAGCACAGACCTACAACAGCCCATGCCCTGTCCACGCCTCTTGAGAAGATGCCCAAGAATCTGGACTCCATGGGGGACAGGCTTCCAGACCTTGGGGTGAAAGTGGAGGGAAGTGCTGGGAGTTCAGAATTGTAGGTAGAGAATATATATGGTTTTATATAGTTTTATGCCTGGCATGAGAGTGCCATGGCACCCTAGCAGGTAAAGGAGGTCCGGTTTTTAGATGGTCTCTCCCATGCTATAAAATGGGGGGGATGTTTGAACTCTGCTCACTTGTTTGTAGAAAGTATACTGTGAGTGTTCTCATGGGCTAGGGGACTCCCATTGGCTTGGTGAAGGATTTTATACCTTTTGTTTGTATCCTTGGGGTCACAGGTTGCCTCAGCAGGGTTGATCTGCATTCTTCAACCTTCTCTCTTGGCTCAGCTCCAAACCACCAGCTTACTTGCTAAATTTCTGTCTTTTAACTCTCCTTCTGGACAGGAGCCTCTGTGGAAAGCTGGCTCCAGTCGGCCATCTTGCCTCCCACCTAGCATGATTTCTTGACAAGGTGATCCTTTCCTCACTGCAATGTAAGCCAACTTTTTTTCATAAGTCAAAAATGATAAGTATGGTGGCACCTATAGCTCAGTGGGTAGGGTGCCAGCCACATACACCAAGGATAGCAGGTTTGAACCCAACCCGGGTTAGCTAAATAACAATAATAACTGCAGCAGGGAAAGTAACTGGGTGTTGTGGCAGGAGCCTTTAGTCCCAGCTACTTGAGAGGCTGAGGCAAGAGAATCACTTAAACCTAAGAGTTGGAGGTTGTGTGAGCCGTGATGCCATGGCACTCTACTGAGAGTGACATAGTGAGACTCTGTCACAAAAAAAAAAAATGATAAGTATGTTGGTATATCATAATTCGTTAATCTGTTTCTTAATTTATTTTGTTGGTCTTTTTAGCTGTCCTTTGCCAGTATACTATTGCCTCAATGTCTTTAATATGCCTTGGTATCTGAAGTGTAAATCCTTCAAATTTGTTTTACTTCTTTAATATTGTCCTGGTTATTCTTGGCCTTTTAAATTTTCATACATATTTTATTTATTTTTAATTCATATTTTATAATTATATTTTAATTTCCTCCAATCTTTCTGGAGTTTTTATTGACTCATGATCAATTTATAAAGATTTGACATCATAACAATATTGAGTTTTACAATTTATGACAATTAGTAGTGTGCTGATAAAATGGTTCTCTGAAGCACAATGCCACTTGACATGTAGCATTTTCCAATTTCCATGATATAAATTCTCTCACCATGCTGATTTCAAGCTACAAACAAGTTAAACTAAAGCTTACAAAATTCATGAATATTTAACAATCAACTGTCACAAGCTCATTCAAACTGGTGACACATCACTGAAAATGGTTCATTGCTACATTTATTTCTGTCTTTTGTTAGACATACTCTTATGTATTTTATAATTTTTAGGTAATTACAAATGGAATTCTCATTTAATATCTTTATTATTGCTAGTTGCTAAAATATAGAACTACAGTTGATTTTGTGTTTTCATAAGTATGTATATAGCTGGGTGAGGTTTGTTATTGTTTTAAAATATTTACAGATTGGTTTGTTATACACTGTTCTTGTGATGTTAATATTCTTATTTTAGTTTTATGATATTCTGATCACAGACAATTAATAGAAAAGGCTTTCTTTTCTATTCTCTGGAAGAATTTGTATTCAGTATATTGTTCAAAGGTGAATCACTCTGACTGGAGATTTCTATGTGGGAGGATTTGAAATTACCTATTTTAGTTAGTTTAGTAGACAAAAGGCTACCAGTATTTTATGTATCTTCTTGTATTTTTATTAAATGCTGTTTTTCTAGGACTTTGTGCCTTTCTTTTAAATATTCAAATTAATTATATAATGTTTATATTATCCATGTATTATATTTTTAATGCCTGTAGGATCTATAGTGAAGTCTCCTTTGTTATGGGAAATATTGGTTATTTGTGTTTTATCCCCTTTTCTTTTTGTGAATCTTAGTGCAGGTATTTATCAATATTGTTATGCTTTTTAAAACCCAAATTTTGACTATATTGATTCCCTCTATTTAAAGTTTGTTTGTTTGCTTTTCTTCTTTTTGTTTCAGTAACACCTTATTTTTGACTTTATTATTTATTTTCTTCTTTTGGAAGTTTTTTTTTTTTTTACAACAGCACAAATCCATTTTTATTTACTTTTCATTAGTTTAAATCCTTGAGGAGTACAGCATCATATGGATTCTATGTCCAATGGCCTTAGCAGGAAGGTTGCTTCGGAATTTGGCACAAACCATGCCACTGTTTCCATGGGCTTGAGTTATCTTTCCCCAAATTTCCCTGGTTTTGTTTTGTTTGCCACCAGTAGTCACTGTGTTGTTCTTTGCTTTGTATACATAATCATATCTCTTAGAATTCAATTTCATCTCAGGCATAAACACCTTCACTTTTAAGAAGTGCTGTGTGCTCTCTTTGGTTTCAGAGACCTCTCTTATAGCTAGCAAAAATGGCCTTGGACCACAGCCTTCCAGACATATTTGCCTTTTAGAAGTCCTATTCCCAGCAGACCTCCATAGGCCCCAATATGGCCTTCTTTTGGATGTTTTAATTTGCTAATTTTTTTCGAACTTTTTGAGAGAGATTCTTATAAGTCTTATTTTTACTAGTATATACACTTAAGATTATTTTTTTCTTTCAATATTAACCTTATTCTACAAGTTTTAGGATCTAATATTATCATCATTACATTCAAAATATATTCTAACTTATACTACAATTTGTTTTTTGGCATTATTTATTTAGAAGTGCATTTCTTAATTTTCAAATATATGGTAATTTTCTTAGTAACTTTTGCTGTTCATTTCTAACTTAATTCCATATCCTGTATGTATACACATTTATTTGTGTCAACTGTCTTTATCATTATTGTAATTAAAAATGACATAAACTTTATTTTACTGTGTGCTATGGTATTTTATAACTGTCATGGAAACCCCTGCCATACTGGTGTTAAACAAATACTGTTCATTTTCTCTATCTATAATTGACTACTTATTGTTTAGCAAGTATCATTATGCCTTAATTCCTTTTTAATAATTTGGAATTATGTGTTTAGAAATATTTAATTTTTCCCTATTTCTTTTGTTTTAAGGAGGAGAAGTTGATGTCAGTGACCTGGAAAATGTCATGCAAAATATGGGGATAGAGCTCACACCTAGAGAATACCAGGCACTAGAGAAATTACTTCCAATTGATGGTGGGCATTTATGGTGTTAGTATAGTCTTCAAGATAGTTAATATTGTCTTCAAAATAATTAGTATAGTCATCAAGGGAGTTATTCTATTTTACAAATATCAGTAGAGTTTTGAGGTAGTTAGAATTATATCCTTAAAATGTTGTATCATCCAATAACTTATGTTTGTGATAGATTATTTATAAATTAGGGATAATAAAAATATCCATAATCTCACATATAATTATTTTTAGTATGTAGGAATATGTTAATTGTCATTTAACAAAATATACATAACCATAAGTCTTACCATTGGGATTAAGGAATGAATATTGATGATTATCTTTCATTCTGTTGAGATAGGTTTATTTAAGACCAATGGGAAATAGAAGGAGGAGGAGGAGAGCTGTATAGATAAACTAGTAGCAAAAAAAATCATAACTCATAAAGTCAGAAAAAATTATATAAGGAAATGTTTTTGCTTTATCCTAGTTGGCATTAATAACTGTCTTAGGTACTAAAGAATTGACAAACTTATCACATTAAGAACTTTGTTTATATTTTTATTTGTACAAAATATTAGATAAACTTTAGGAGCAAATTATTTTATCAACTGGATTTCTGAACTTAGAAATTTTTGTATTGCTTTTGCATATATAGCTTTTTTTCTTCATATCCTACTATTTTCTTACAGCTAAAGGAAAAATACATAAGAATAGGTTGCTGGATTATGTGAAAGCTATGAAAGGTGAGTGAGTTGTAAATTGAAAAGGCAGATTAATTGAAGTGCTTGTGTTTTCCTTTTGTTTTTTCCTTGTCACTAAATTTTGCTTCTTGTCAAACTCATTTATATTTCTATAATTAATACAAATATATGTTCAAATTGATTGAATAATCTCCTTTATTGAATTTTGAACAGATATTCTAGCTATCTTAGGTTTTTCTCAATTTTGGCTATGGGAATAATAAAATTATGCCTAGATATCAAATTCTATCTATCTATCTATCTATGATAGGATGCAATAGAATGCATGAACTAAACTCTACTAATTTGTGTATTTATGTTAAAAACTATTAGATTTGTTATTTTACTGCTATGAATAACCTGAATGCTCTTTCAACTCTTTTTCAAGATGCTTTTTATGTAGGCTTATTTTATTAATGTAGATTAATTTTAGTCCATTAATGGCCCTCTTTAAACTCTTAAAATGTCCTTGGTTCTTTTTTTATGGTGACACTGATAACAATTATACATAGAGATTAAAATTTATTATACTTTGACTTTTATTTTAATTTCCTTATGTCTTTTTCTTTTGTAGGATTGCAAGTTGACATTCATGACTTTGACAGTATACTTGGAAACATGGCAATCAAACTCACATCTGAGGAACTTAATGATCTAACCCCAACACTACCAGTGGATGGTGAGTGACTTAGCATTATGCCCTCAAGAGGATTTTAGATTTAAGGCTGACATTTTTTGGTAGTGCTTATTTGGCTTAGATAAGAATCTTTTTTTCTTTTAAAATACTAATCTGAAGTTGGTACTTTTACCACATTTTTTCATTCATTTATTCATTTAACAAATTTTTACTGACCACTCTATATCAGGTACTATGCTAAGTGCTAGAGATATACTGGTAAGCAAAAATAGACATAGTCCTTGGCCTTATGGAGTTTAATTTTTTTATGTACTAGTGGTAACTGAGAGAGTTGCTAGGGTTTTAGTTGAGTCACATTTTCATAGGAACAAGTGATTTGGGTTTTAGTCAACATCTATAACATTTTCTCTACTTATGTGTATGCATGGATTTTCATATCCTTGGACCAGATTTCATGATTCAAGTACAGAATTGTGTGTCTTAAAGAAAAAATTGAATCAGAACTGCAGTGTGGTAAATCACAAAAGTAACCTCCACTTTAAATAAACTAAAATAGAATTTATTAAATTAGACATAGTCCAATGAGACAAAGCAGTAGTGCCTTGGCATATTTTACTGAAAACTGCTTCTTACATATAAAAATATTTGTTCACATGACTTACATGCCATTTAATTACATCTTTGCCATGGATTGTATACCCATTGGCCCTATGGTAAGCTTTATTCCCAAAACATATCTTTATTAAATCATTGCTTTGTTTATTTACATGCCAACTAATGACATATAGTTAGATTTTTTAAGTATGGAAGAGTGCCATGAGCAAAACAGCAGAACAGTCCTGGCTCTAGTCTCTCTTGCAGAAATACTGCTTAACAACTATCCAAAGCACAAAGACAACAAAAATGCCTTTGTGAAAAAAAATCTCAGAAGCAAAGGATGAGGCTAATGCCACCCTCACAAAAACTGAGGAAAGCCACATTAGAAGGATAAGAGGAAGAGTTTCACTTTGTTGTGGCATAGTGCCATGCCCAAAAGGCTCAAGGTTGACCTCAAGTTTCCTCAGTATCTTGGGACACTTCAGGGAGGCCCACTTCTATCTTGCCTCATTAGGAACACAGGATTTAGCAGGACTAAATCTCCTAGTGTCAGGTAGGAACAAAAAAGGGGGTGGAGGTATAATTCACACCAACCAGTGTCAGATATTGGTGGTGAGACTGTATCCCTGCTAGTGGCTGTACCCAACTAGAAAGCCTAGCCAAGGACTTCCTAAACCCATAAAGTCAGCAAATAGATTGAACCTGAAGAGGTCTACATGGAGATACATTATAATTAAATTGTTAAAAGGCAAAGAAAAATTTTGGAATACATTTAGCATGAAAAGTGTGAAGGCTTTCTTATATGTAAAAAGTGATTTGTCACATATAAGGGTGCCTTCATAAGACTATCAGTAGATTTCTTTAAAGACAGAATCTCAGTTTATTGCCCTTGGTAGAGTGCTGTGGCATCATAGATCACAGCAACCTCCATCTCCTGGCTTAGGCAATTCTCTTGCCTCAGGCTCCCAAGTGGCTGGGACTACAGGCACTTGCCACAACACCTGGCTATTTTTTGTTACAGTTTGGCTGAACCCATGTTCAAATCTGCCACCCTCAGTATATGGGGCTGGCACCCTACCCACTGAGCCACAGGCACCACGCTATCAGTAGATTTCTTAACTGAAATCTTGCAGGCCAGAAGATAGTAGGATGATATATTTAAAATATTGAGAAGAAAAAAAGAAACTTTTAACCAAGAATACAATGCCCAGCAAAGCTGCCTTTTAGAAATGAGAGAGAGAAAGAGAGTAGACTTTCCTAAGTAAACAAAAGCTGAGGGAGTTCAGCACCACCGGACCTGCTCTACAAGAAATGCTAAAGGGAATTCTTCAAGCTGAAACATAAGTATTCTAACTAACAACATAAAAACATATAAATGTATAAAATTCACTGGTAAAGGTAAATATATAGTCAAAATTTGGAATTTTCTAATATCATTATAGTGGCATGTAATTCACCTTAAATTCTATCACAAAAGCTAAAAGACAAATGTGTTAAAAATAATTATAACAATAATAATTTGGTAATGGTCACACAATGTATAAAAGATACAAACTATAACATCAATAACTAAAATGCGAAGGAAGACAGGAAAAGTAAAAATATATAGTGTTTTGCATGTGATTGAAGTTGTTATTAGCTTAAAATAGGATGTTATAAGTATAAGTTATTTTATGTAAGCCTCTTGTAATCATAAAGGAAAAATCTGTAGTAGATATGCAGAAGATTAAGAACATTAAAGTATATCACCATAAAAAGTCATCAAATCAAGTCTTGGAAGCAGCCCAAATGCCCATCAAGCCAGGAATGGATAAACAAATTGTGGTATATGTATACTATGGCATACTATGCAGCCATAAAAAGATAGAGGCTTTGGGTGGCACCTGTGGCTCAGTGAGGAGGGCACTGGTCCCATATACTGAAGGTGGTGGGTTCAAACCTGGCCCTGGCCAAACTGTAACAAAAAATAGCCAGGTGTTGTGACAGATGCCTGTGGTCCCAGCTACTTGAGAGGGTGAGGCAAGAGAATCACCTAAGCCCAAGAGCTGGAGGTTGCTGTGAGTTGTGATGCCATGGCACTCTACCAAAGGTGACAAAATGAGACTCTGTCTATAAAAATAAATAAATAAGGCTTGGCACCTGTGGCTCAAGTGGCTAAGGCACCAGCTACATACACCTAAGGTGGCAGGTTCGAATTCAGCCCAGGCCCGCCAAAACAACAATAATGTCTGTAACCAAAAAATAGCCGGGCATAGTGGTGGGCACCTGTGGTCCCAGCTACCTGAGAGGCTGAGGCAGGAGACTCGCTTGAACCCAGGAGTTGGAGGTTGCTGTGAGCTGTGATGCCATGGCACTCTACTCAGGGGGATAGCTTGAGGCTCTGTCTCAAAAAAATAAAATAAAATAAAATAAAAAGATGGAGACTTTATATCTTTTATGTTTGCCTGGATAGAGCTGGAACATATTCTTAGTAAAGTATCTTAATAATGGAAAAAGAGTATCCAATGTCCTCAATAATATTATGAAACCAACATATAATCAATTACACATTCATATGAATGATAAAACACAAATATAGTCCAGAAAGGAGGGAAGAGGAGGGAGAGGAGAGGGCAGAGGAGAGGGCAAGCAGAGGGAGGGTATTTGGTGGGATATCACCTAATGTGTGCAATGCAAGGGTACATTCCAAAACAAGTAAGAGTATATTATAAATGACTTGCCACAAAAAATAAGTGAGGTGATGGTTATGTTAATCAGTTGGATTTAAGCATTCCTCATTGTATATCAAATCATCACATTGTACCCCATAAATGTATACATTTATGATTTAATAAAAATTAAGTTAAAAAAGTGATCAAATCACAAAAGGAGATATAAAAGGTAGTTAAATTGACTAGTTTGGGATATGATAAAAGCATTAATTTATGCTACATTTTAATAAGTCAAGGATATGTCTCATAATCTAGGACAGGGGTCCTTAAACTTTTTAAACAGGGGGCCAGTTCACTGTTCTTCAGACTGTTGGAGGGCCAGACTGTGGGCCCCAGGATGAGTTGGCTGATAATCAGGACAGGCAGCAGTGGCAAAAACACCTGGCAGGCTGGATAAATGTCCTAGGCAGGCCACATGTGGCCCACAGGGCGTAGTTTGAGGATGCCTGATCTAGGATAACCACTCAGAGAAAAAAAAATACGTACATACACACCCAGTTGTCCCTCAATTTTCAAGGGGGATTTTTTTCCAGGACTCCCCACAGATATCAGAAATCCATGGATGCTCATACCCCATATATAAAATGTAGTATTGCATATAATCTACACACATCCTTCTACATATTTTAAATAATCTCTAGATTAATTATAGTACCATATTTTAAATAATCTCTAGATTACTTATAGTACCCTACATTTACAACATAAATGTAGAAATAGTCTCTATAATCTACTTTTTAGGGAATAATGGCAAGAAAAATGGCATGTTCAGGACAGACACAATTATTCTTTTTCTATTGTAATGTTTTTGACCCATGGTTGTCTGAATTCATGGATGCAGAATTCATCAATATGGAGAGCCAACTGCAAACTAAAAAGCTAATAGAGGAAATACTGAAGTAGTAAAAATAATCCAAAAGAAGGGAAGAAGAAAAAAAAGGGAGAGAATAAAAACATATCAGGTTGGCAAATAAAAACATAGGAAATGTGTTAACACAAATATGATAGTAATTATATTATATATAAATGGCATAAATATTCCAATGAAAACACAAAGATTGTGGATAAAGATTAAAACATAATTTATGCCACTTACATGAGACTTATCTTAAATGTAAGTACAGAGAAAAATTGCAAGAGGATAGATACATGATGCAAACACAAATGCAAATAAAGCTGATATAATTAAATTAATACAAGCAAGGTAGACACTATGGCAAGATGAAGAAGGACATTGCATCATGGTAAAAGATTTAATTCATGGGGAAGATAAACCAGTTCAAAATTTTATGCACATAATATAATTTCAAAATAGAGAAAGCATAGAATGACAGAACTAAAGGGAGAAATAAGTTGTCAACCATAGTTAGAGATTATAACACACAAGGGTTGTGCAGAAAGTATCCAGACATTGTAAATACTATTTTTCATATCACGTGACTGGATACTTCCCAGACAGCCCTTTTATAACCTTCATAAATTAATAGAATAATCAATAAAAAACTGTCAATAATATTTGATAATACAATTAATAAATTAATTTAGTATCTATGCAAAGTTGATGTGTTTTAGCAAAAATTAAAACTAAAAGAAAGCCATGACTCCTTCTCCCTTCTGACAATTAAGGAATAACTAGCTGTCCCACCATAAACAATTATAAAACTAGACAAAATATATAGAGATACTATTTTTAAGGATTGTACCACAGAAAGTGCAAGGCTTTTCCTGAGAGAAGAAAAAATCATGAATTGAGCCTAAGGACAATTTTCCAATCATAGGTCAAGAAATTAAAGCCCATGTAGAACACTGATCACAGTGGTCACAGTGAGCTGAGCCAGTTAGATATCAGACTTCAAAGCTGCTGATGTGCCCGGAATCTGATGGGCATAGTGCCAGGGAGGATGGAATTGTGCAGGAAGTGAGGCAGAAGTCCATGGAGGGAGTGCTGTGAGTTCTGGGCTAATGTTTAGACTGCACATGCTTAAAGTAATATTATACTAAAAAGTGGCTGCCAGAGGACCAAGTAGAACTGATTGACTAGAGGTAAAGCAATGGTAATTGATATTGAAAAATCAGTTCAGTGAGGAAACCTCATTAATACCTTGGACAAGTAGCTGAGGAACCAGAAAGGCTAAACCTCGGGAGTAAATACTGCATAGAGTAAGCATTATTCTAGATCTGCACTGCCCAATAGGGTAGCTATTAGCAACATACAACCATTTAGTTTAAATGAGTTTAAATTAAATAGTACTAAAATTCATTTAGTTATACTAGCCATATTTCAAGTGCTTAATAGCCACACATTGCCAGTGTCTATTATACTAAACAGTGTAGAGATAGAACATTTCCATCATCAAAGAAAGGTTTGTTGAACTGCACTGCTTTAGATGAATCATTACCATATGTAGAATCAAGCCTATACTAGTTCAAGGTTATCAGAAATGGAACTGTCTATTGGAATAAAAACCAACATGCTTCAGAGGAAGGAAACAGAATCCAGAGTCTTACAATATATTAATCACAACATCCAGCATACAATAAAATGTTACTAGATAAATATGAAAGAAAAAGCAAAGTATGTAATATAGTCAAAGTTTTAAAAGGAGAAGAAATAATACATACATAATTGGATATGGCTCAGATACTATACTTAGTAGACAGAGATTTTCCGTAGGTATTATATTTAAGGACTTAAGGGAAATAAAGGAATAAAAGGAATTGCTACTAATAAATGATTGAGTGCTGTTTCTAAGGAATATTTAATCCATAGCACTGGTAATGTGCCCTAAACTGGCAGAGCACATTCTTAACGTCTAGAGAAAAGAACAATCAGAGAGGTATAGATGTTTGTAATAAGAAGTTATCATCATGGATGGGGCACCAACAACTTTTGCCTTTAAAATTCTTCAAACCATAATTGATGCTGTATGTGTTTCTTAGTCTGTTTAGGCATCTGTAACAAAATTACCTTGGACTGGATCAACAATAAAAATTTATTGTTCGGCGGCGCCTGTGGCTCAATCGGCTAAGGCGCCAGCCACATATACCTAAGGTGGCGGGTTCGAATCCCCAGCCCAGGCCCGCCAAACAACAATGATGGCTGCAACCAAAAAATGGCTGGGCCTTGTGGCAGGGGCCTATGGTCCCAGCTACTTGGGAGGTGGAGGCAGGAGACTCGCTTGAGCCCAGGAGTTGGAGGTTGCTATGAGCTGTGATGCCATGGCACTCTACCCAGGTGGACAGCTTGAGGCTCCGTCTAAAAAAAAAAAAAAAATTTTATTGTTCATGGTTTAGAGTTTAAGAAGAACAAGATCAAGGCACCCACAGATTTGGTCTTGAGATGCCGCCTTGCTGTGTGCTCATGTGGTAAAAGGGGTAGAAGAGGCAAACTTGCTCCTTCAAGCCCTTTAATAAAGGCACTAATTCTGTTGTTAGGGGTGGAGCCCTTATGATCTAATAATCTTCCAAAGATTCTACTTCTTTTTAACATCACTTTCGGGGTTAAGTTTCAACATATGAATTTGTGGAGGACACTAACATTCCAACCATGACATTCCACCATGCCCTCCCCAATTCGTCCTTCTTACATGCAAAATGCATTCATTCCATCCCACTTGTCCTAGCATCAACTCTAAAGTTGATCTTAACTTGTCCCAAATCTTAACTTATCCTAGTATCAAGTTTACAATGTCTCATCTAAATATCATCTGAATCAGATATGGGTGCAAATGAAGGTATTACTACTCCTTAGGCAATTTTCCCTGCTGTGAGCCTGTGAAATCAAACAGATTATATACTTCCAAAATATAGTAGGCATAGGACAGATGTTTCCATTCCAAAAAAAAGAGAAATAGGAAGGATTAAAGGGGTAGCTGGTCCCTAGTAAATCCAAAACCTAATAGGCAAACAATACTAAATCTTAAAACTTGATAATTATCTCATTTGAGTCAATGTCTTGCCTTCTGGACACATTAGGGTGGAGGTTGGGACCCCAAATCTCTGGGTGGCCCTTCTCCCATGGCTTTATTGGTCACAACCCATATAAAAACTCTTACACATTGGAGTTGCATTCCTTTGATTCTCTCAGGCTGGAGTTATCGAGTTACCACATTGGTGGCTCTACTGCTCTAGGGTCTCAGGGGCATCCCTGCTCACATGACTCTGGGGAGCATTGCCCTAGTTGGGATTCTCTGCAGTAGTTCCTCTGCATGAGACTTCTCTGTTTGGGCCCCAAGGCTCTTGAGGATATCCTATAAAATCTAGGTATAGATAGCCATGTTCTTATAGCCCTTGCACTCTGAATGCCTGCAGAATTGGAACTATGTACTCCTACCAAAGTTTACCATCTATTCTCCCCAGAGGGACAGCCATCATAGCCCACACCATACTTGGGCTCGCTGAGCTATGTCTGAGATGGCCAAGGAGTGTTGCACCAGAATAAAGGGAGCAAAAAACATTAAGCATACCAGCAGAACCACTCCCATGTTCCACAGAGCCCTGGGCTCCTCCTCTAAAATCATTCTATCCTCAAGGTCCTAGTACTCTGGGCTTGTTACAGGAGTGGAGCCTCAGAGATCTCAAATATGCCTTCAGGATCATTCTTTCATTGTCTTGATGAATAACATCTTATTCATATTAATCACCTTATCAAACTTTAACTTCATTCATCACACCCTTGGTATTTTCTCTCGAACATGCTTTTTCATTCTTTAAAACATGACCAGGCTGATATTTTTCTTTTAAGTTCTGCTTCCCTTATAATTTTCCAAGTCTTTTAAGTTCTGTCTTTACTTCATTTATTATAAACAGATAAAAGAAGTCAGGCCACACCCTCAATATTTTGCTTAGGGATTTCTTCTATCAAATATCCTCTTTTATTACTCACAAGTTCCTTTTTTCACAAAACAGTAGGATGTGAACAGAATTCTTGGTCACTTTACAGCAAGGATAACTCTTCTTCCAGTTTCCGCTAACAGCTTCCTCATTTCTGAGACCTCATCATAATGGCTTTTGCCATCTGTATTTCTATGAACATTCTGATCACAACCACTTAAGTAATCTCTAGGAAGATTGAGGCTCCTTCTATAGCTCTCCTCTTCTACTGAGCTCATAGAATCACCCTTAATGCTCCATTCATGACAATGTAGGCTTTTTCCAGCATGCAACCCCAAATTCTTCTGCTTCTGCCTATAACTCCTTCCAAAGCTGTTTTCACATTTTTAAAGTATTTGTACAGCAATATCCCACTTCTTGGTACCAGTGTTTGTTCTAGTCCATTAATGCCTTTATAACAGAATACCTTACATGGGGTAATTTTAAACAATTGAAATTTCTCACATTACTGGAGTAGGAAGTCTAAGATCAAGGAACCAACAGATTTGGTGTCTAGTGAGGGCTAGCTCTCTGCTTCAAAAATGATGCATTCTTACATAGGGCAAAGAGCAACTCACTCCCTCAAGCTCTTTTATAAGGCCACTAATCCCATCCTAGAGGGTGGAACCCTCGTGACTTATCAACCTCCCAAAGACCATACCTCTTAATACCAGTCACCTTGTGGATTAAGTTCCATGATATGAATTGTAGGTAACACCAACATCCAGACCATAGCAATGTACCCTTTTCATTGTTTGGGATCATTAAAGAGTTGTTAAATTATCAAATAACAACATTCTATTTTTTTCAGAGGATAAGGGCAAGTAAAAATTATTCTGGGAATCATGAGAATAGAACTTATCACTAATGATTTATGGAACCTGCTGAAAGCACTGCTTTGATGTTGAGCCATCTAAAATGCCCATGAAACCTTCAAAGGAGCTTAATTTTATAGGTCTGCTTTCAATGTAAAGTGAATATATTCTAAATTATATTAAACTGTTTCACATGTTGTAAATTTCAGTTTGGCTCTCAAATCTTTTAGCTATTATAGCCTGACAAGGGCTAGGCAAAGGCAGTAGTCATCAAGAGGACTGTATAAATATGATAACATTAAAGAATTGAATAGTCAAATTAGATTCATGCAAATTATAGATCTTCACAATAGTAAACTTTATTCATGCTTAAAAGACACAGAAGAAATGTGAAATTTTCCTCATTAGGAGAAAACTGACACTTCCCCCAAATGCCTATTTTCTCCTGCACTTGGGATGTGTTTTGGTATTACAAGTATTACTTTACAAAGTAATACTTTACAAGCATTACATGTAAAGACATTGGTTATACAATGAGAGCCTTTTTGATTATACTTTATACCCATGCCCTCTAAAATCCATAAATTCTCAGTTGATAACCCAATGACATAGTAGAGGCATCTACTCTGCAAATATTGACAGAATTGAAGAGGCTGTTCTGCAGTAATAGTTGGAGACTTAAATATAGTACTTTTAATAATAGATATAGCTAGATATATCTAGAACATGAATAAGGAAATAGAGGGCTTGAACAATATTATAAATCAATAAGACCTTGTTTATACATAGTATGTATGTTTGCATGTATATATGTATGTGTGTTTACATATATATACACACACACATATTTATATATAAATTTGATTCAACAACAACAGCAGAATATACATTCTCTCTGGTAGTGTTCATGGAACATTATTATTTAGGATAAAGCAAAAAGCAAATTAAAAATTGTAAAAGATCAAAATCATACAAAGTTTCTTCTTTGATCACAATAGAGTGAAGCTAGAAATCAGTAACAGAAAAAAATTAAAAAATTCAGAAGTATGTGGAAATTAAAGAATCCTTAAACAACTGCTGAGTCAAAGAAGAAATCACCCACACAAAAAAGCAAAAATTCTTAGAAGTGAATCCAAATGAAACCATAACATACCAAAGCTGTGGGTGGTACTCAAAGGGAAATTCATAGATGTAAATGATAGTGGGAAAAAAAAGAGGAGGAGGAGGATAGGATTAAGCTAGCCAGCTAGACACAGGTAGTATGTGCCTCCTCCACAAAGAGGAACCAAGATAATAAGCAGATTGTCACATTTCAAAGAGATCATTTAGAACATGCTAGGATTCACCAGGGACGTGACAGGGAGCACCCAAAATGGGTAAAGGGGAACTTGCCTGGCTGAGGGCTGGTTGACAGTTGGGAGAAGCCCCTGGGCTCAGTGAAACATTAAGAAGCCCCACGGCTCCACTGTCTGAGAGGGGCTTTTACAATCTTGACTATAAGAGAACCTGGGACCCCCCCCCCCCCACTTATACAGATCTCAAGCCTAACAAAGTGACCACACAGAGACAATGTTCCAGAAAGAGAACTCCCACAGAATCCCACAGGCATTCAAGCTTTGAGCGAGGTGCCATTCTGAGAGCCCAGATACTGGGGAACTATGGTGCACCTGCAGCCTCTGCATGACTACAAAGAGGGAGAAGGATAGAGGAGCCTAGGTGCTGTGACACACTCCTGGGAAAGTTTTCATTGCTATGGGCTGCTGGTGAGACCAAGACTTGTGCAGGCAGTTTCTTGCCCACAATTAAACAAGAGAATGAAATAAAGGGCATCCTAATTAGAAAAGAAGTCAAGACATTTATATTCGACCTTTAGACAAATTCACATGTACCCTAATAATATAAATGTCTTAACATAACAATTATGAGAAAGACACGAGGCTATGTTAGCCAGTTGGATGAGAGTTTTCCAAACTGTATATGGAAGCAACACACTGTATCCTATGATAGAATTAATGTACACAATTCTATGATCTAATAAAAAAAAAAGAAAAGAAGTCAAACTATTCCTGGATCCCAATGATATGATCTTATACCTAGAGAGCCTGAAATAGTTCACCAAAAGACTCTTAGAATTGGTAAAGGAATTTAATAAAGTTTCAGATTAGAAAGTCAATGTACACAAATCAGTAACAATTTGGTACACTAATAACAACCAGGCTGAGAATCAATTCAAAAACTCAATTCCTTTTTCAATTGCTGCAAAAAATTTGAAATACCTTGGAATATACTTAAACACGGAGGTGAATGGTCTCTACACAGAGAACTACAAAACACTAATGAAGGAAATTATAGCTGGAAAAAATTCCATGGTTGTGAGTTCAAAGAATTAATATTATTAAAATGTCCATACTGCCCAAAGTAATCTATAGATTCAATGTAATTCCTATTAAAGTATCAATATCATTTTCTACAGAATTAGAAAAGAACACTAAAATTCATACGGAACCAAGAAAAAGCATGTATTAAATGTAGGTTTAATGCAGCACAATTCAAAATAGCAATCCTAAGCAAAAAGAACAAATCAGGAGGCATTACAGTACTTGACTTCACATTATACATGTACTATACTGTAAGGGAATAGTAACTAGAACAGCATTATTCTGATATAAAAGTAGAAATATAGACCAATGAAACAGAATAAAGAACTCTTAAATAAAGCCAAATACCTACAATCAGCTGTTTTTTGACAAATCAGACAAAAGCATACATTGGGGAAAGAATACTCTATTCAGTAAATGGTGCTGGGAAAAATTAGCCTCATGTAGAAGCATGAAACTGGAACCCTATCTCTCACCATACCCAAAAATTATCTCAAGATGAATTAAAAACTTAAATGTATGACCTGAAATTATAAAAATATTAGAAGAACAATGTACTCAATTCTAATAATGAGGACAACTAATGCTAGTACATGGTGGGGGGAGGGAAATGGGGGAGTGGAGAGAAGGAAGAAGGAAGAGGGGTGTGGAGCCACAGTGTGTGATATACCAGTGGGGACTGGACACTATTATTAGAGGGACTTTAACCAGCAAATGCAAGCAGTGTAACCCGGATCTTTGTACCCTCAATGATTCCCTAACAACAACAACAACAAAGCCTAGGATAAACTATCCTTGACATTGGTCTAGGTAAAGAATTTATGATGAAGACTCCAAAAGCAAATATAATAAAAACAAAAATAAATAAAAGGGACTTATTTAAATTAAAAAGCTTCTGCACAGCAAAATGTATAATCAAAAGAGTAAATAGACAATCTCCAGAATAGGAGAAAATATTTGCAAGCTATACATCTGACAGTAAGAAAAACAAGTAACTCCATTAAAAAGTAGGCAGAAGACCCAAGCAGTCATTTTTCAAAAGAAAAAAAAATACACATTTAGAAAACATGAACAAGGGTTCAATCTCACTAATTTTTAGGGAAATGTAAATTAAAAACACAATGAGATTTCATATTACCTTTGTCAGAATGGCCATTATCAAAAAGTCAGAAAATAATACATTCTGGCACAGATGTGATGGAAAGGGAGTGCTTATTGTACATGGTTTATGGGAATGTAAATTAGTACAAACTCTATGGAAGACAATGTGGAGATAAAGAACTAAAAATAGGTCTACCATTTGATTCAGCAACCTTACTACTGTGAATCCAAGTAGGAATGGAAGAAATAAAATTAGGTTTTAAAACTACATTCATAGATAACATGATCCTATATGTAGAAAATTTTAGTGATTTCACAGGAAAGCTAGTAAGCTAATTCAAAATTCAGCAAATACAGAATACAAAATCAACATCCAAAAATAAGCTGTGTGCATGGCCTATAGATATATGAAAAAATGCTCACCATCCTTAATCATCAGAGAAATGCAAATCAAAACTACTTTGAGATATCATCTAACACGAGTAAGATTAGCCCATATCACAAAAATCCCAAAATCACAGATGCTGGTGTGGTTGTGGAGAAAAGGGAACACTTCTACACTGCTGGTGGGTTTGCAAACTAATACGTTCCTTTTGGAAAGATATCTGGAGAACACTTAGAGAACTAAAAATAGACCTGCCATTTGAATGTATAATTCCTCTATTAGGTATATATCCAGAAGACCAGATATCACACTACAATAAAGATATTTGTATCAGAATGTTCATTGCATCCCAATTCATAATTGCTAGGTCATGGAAGAAGCCCAAGTGCCCATCAACCCACAAATGGATCAATAAATTGTGGTGTATGTACAACCTGGAATACTATGCAGCCATTAAGAAAGATGGAGACTTTACCTCCTTCATATTTACATGGATGGAGATGGAAAATATTCTTCTTAGCAAAGTATCCCAAGAATGGAAGAAAAAGTATCCAATGTACTCAGCCCTACTATGAAACTAATTTATAG
>CAUYQV010087864.1:0-14570 GCA_963574575.1 Galagoides demidoff | reverse complement strand
GCGAGTCTCCTGCCTCCGCCTCCCAAGTAGCTGGGACCACAGGTGCCCGCCACAACGCCCGGCCATTTTTTGGTTGCAGCCATCATTGTTGTTTGGTGGGCCCGGGCTGGGGATTCGAACCCGCCACCTTAGGTGTACGTGGCTGACGCCTTAGCCGATTGAGCCACAGGCGCCGAGCCGAGCCTAGGAGTTTGAGATTGAACTATGAGGAAGCCACTGCACATTACCCTGGGTGACAAAGTGATACTCCATCTCAAAACAAAAACAACAGTAATAAAAATCCCCAAAACAGTATTAGTAACTTTGATAGTATTCCCATTCACCAAAACAGTGACATCTCAGAGGCTGAGGGGGACTTTCACATAGTGTTGATTCCAAATCTTTCAAAACTTGTATCACCAAAAGATAACAACAAAGACCATCTACTTACTACTGTTACTTTTTGGTATTTTTGCTCTAAAAATAAGTTATTGGGTTAACAAAGGGGAAACTTTTTTGGTATGAATGTTTGTAATTAAAGATTTAGGGTCAATGGATGAAAGAATTCCACTCACAGCCTATCCATTATATTTAAATGATAATTTTGGAAAATTCTAAGACAGGGCTGGGCATGGTGGCTCACACCTGTAATCCTAGCCCTCTGGGAGGCTAAGGCTGGTGGATTGCCTGAGCTCAGTAGTTTGAGACTGGCCTGAGCCAAAGCAATACCTCGTCTCTAAAAAATAGCTGGGGGTTGTGGCAGGCACATGTAGTCCTAGCTGCTTGGGAGGCTGAGGCAGGAGAGTTGCTTAAGCCCAAGAGTGTGAGGTTGCTGTGAGCTGTGATACCACAAGAAAGTTAGATTCTGTCTCTAATAAAAAGAAAAGAAAAAGAAAATTCCAAGACAGAATCAGTGATAGTGAATTCTGATTTAATAATTTTAACATCAAGACAACTGGGAGTCCAGTATGGTGGTGGCTCACCTATAATCCTGGCATAGGAGTGGGGGGTTGAGAGACAAAGATCACTTGAGACCAGGAATTTGAGATCAGCCTGACCAAAAACAGAGACCCTGTCTCTACTAAAAAGAAAAAAATTAGTCAGGTGTCATGGTGGGCGCCTATAATCACAGCTACTAAAGAATTTGATGCAGGAAGATTGCTTGAGCCTAGGAGCATGAGGTTGCAGTGAGGTATGATGATAAAACTTCACTCTAGACAGAACAACTTTGTCTCAAAAAAAAAAAAAAAGGCAATTGGGTGGAGGCAGGCTGGAAGAGAAAGTTAAGTAAATTGACTTCTCTATCAATGGATTACTATTATCAATCTGTACCTTCCCCCTCAAACTGACTTTTAAAACTTCCTTCTAAGAGTTGTGTGCTCCTAGGCCACTCTCTAGCCAGTGACCTATGCATTGCTCTCAGGTGTCCCCAGGTCTAATCCATCTCTTCAGGTGCAAGAGATCTCACCCTTAGATGTAACTGCCACTAACATGCAGATTTTTGTAAAAAGCCTAGAAGACATCACTGTCAAGGTTAACTCTCCAATATAACTGAAAATGTGAAAACCAAGATCCTGGATAAGAAAGGAATTTGTCCTTATGAACAAAGACTCATTTTTGCCGGCAAGCAACTGGAAGATGGACATACTTTTCCTGACTACAACATTTAAGAAGGAGTCTACTCTTCATTTTGTGTTAAGACTTTGTGGTCAGGGGTGGTGGCTCACGCCTGTTAACACTCTGGGAAGTGGAAGCAGGTGGACTGCTTGAGCTCAGGAGTTCAAGACCAGCCTGGACAAGAGTAAGACCCCCATTCTCTATGAATAGAAAACTGGCCAGGTGTGGTAGCCCATGTCTATAATCCCAGCTACTCAGGAGGCTGAGGCAAGAGGATTGCTCAAGCCTAGAGTTTGAGGTTGCTGTGAACCACGATACCATAGCACTCTACCAAGGGTAACAGAGTGAGACTGTTTCAAAAAAAAAAAAGAAAGGTTAAACTGGCTGTCCTGAAATACTATAAGGTGGATGAGAATGGCAAAATTAGTCACCTTTGTTTAGAGTATCCCTCAGATGAATATGGTGCTAGAGTTCTTATGGCCAGCCACTTTGATAGACATTCTTATGGCAAATGTGTCTAACTTACTACTTCAATTAACCAGAAGACAGGTAATTAATTACATGTAAGTTCATAAAAGAAATGACTAAAACAACACACCCCAACCTCACTTCCTTCTAAAAAGGTAGACTGGTCTCAGGCAGAACCATGGCCAATAAAATACAGGGAATTTATTCAGAGACAGTTAATAGGAACAATCTCTGATAATATTTTTCAACATGCCAGAACCTTTGAACAAGTCTTCTCAAATAAGTCACTTATTCAGACAATCCTCCCTTTTGCTAGAAATAGGTCTTACTTAAACTTTTCTTCAAACTCTATATTATGTGCTTACAAATCCTTAACAAAGGCAAGTCTAATGGCTTTGGTTAAATATGGTAATCAGGAAGAGAGCACAAAAACAATATGTCTTATTAAATATTTACTCAGAATAAAGTACATCATATCAGCTACCCACAAGTCTTATAACCACCTGTTTCTCTTACAGAGATTATAACAAGATAGTTTCTTTGCTTCAACCTTGAGAATTTTAGTTTAGAAAATTCAGGTGATAGAGTTGCTTTTATGGAAAGATTAGAACATAGAAAGCTAAGGGTGGGGAAAAGGATGGAGATGGGCAGAAGTGTTTTTTTTTTTGCAAAGAAAACAAAGGCAATAGTTTAGTGGGGCAGTGGGAGAGGAGTATTACTAAAACATTAAAGAGGTTAAGACTTCAGAAGTTTGGCTCGGCGCCTGTGGCTCAAGTGGCTAACGCGCCAGCCACATACACCTAAGGTGGCGGGTTTGAATCCAGCCTGGGCTGCCAAACAACAATGATGGCTGCAATCAAAAAATAGCCCGGCGCTGTGGTCCCAGCTACTTGGGAGGCAGAGGCAAGAGACTGGCTTCAGCCCATGAGTTGGAGGTTGCTGTGAGCTTTGATGCCAAGCACTCTACCCAGGGGACAGCTTGAGGCTCTGTCTCAAAAAAAATAAAAAATAAAATAAAATAAAAAGACTTCCGAAGTTCATAGAAGTTATCCAAGTCATACTTTATCTCAATCACCTAATATAGTCTGTATTTCCAAGACCAGAATGGGATCAAGAAGGCTAACAATTTTCTTATAAATTAAAAAAGCTTCAAATGTTTAAGTGGAGGGAAAAAAGCCATTAAGTTCATTTTAGAATGCACATTCTCTGTAATCAGCTATGGGTGATAAATGAGTAGGAAAATCTTGGGTGGTCTTGTGAAGGAAGCATGAAAATCTGCAGTATCCAAATTCTGATCATCTATTTAAAATGTATACTGTTTATTATCTTAAGAATAGTTTTAAAGGCTTTCATAGCTATATAATCCTTCCTAATCCATAAAGCCTTTCAAATTCCTAAAGATAATAAATACATCTCTTTACAGAGGCCAATTTTTTTCTTGTTTACTTATCATCTTACAGTGCTTGCTACTGTTTTACTAGTTACAAATCAGTTCTTCTGTTATATGCAGGGAGTTAATACTGGTTTCAGTAGCATGCCTTCCAGTGAATGGTATAAATAGAACAGAGTATTGTATCTTATAGTTTAGTACTAGCAAGTGCTACAATAACAGTGCTTTGGTATGGCTGATGCAATTTGTTGCTAGGATCAATATTTTGGCATTAAAACTGCTGTGGCAAGGAGAGAGAGAAAAGGACTGACAAACTATGGTAAACTTGAGTTAGCTCTAGTGAGTTTGAGGAGCTGTGACTTACAAAGACAAGAGAATCTGAATAACAAAAGAACTTTAAGGAGACCAAATCAGATCTTGCAGAAAACCAAATAGATTAGTTAATTTAAGTGTCTCTGAAGGTGCTGGCAAAATAAGACAGTAAAATAAACTTGATATCCATTTAAAGGTGACAATGCAATTTCATGTTTGCTATTTATCACCTCTGCCTCCAATATCCTTGTTTGCTTTTCTTGGGATCTGAACTTGTATTCCCTGTTTTGGACAATAAGGGAGTGGTAGGAAGAGAAAGGCAAAGCAGGAGATTGACAGTGTGTACATTTTATATGATTTTGGAGCGGGAAGGGAAATTAGAGGTCAAAGTGGTCCAAGCATTGGTTTTAGCAGAGGAAACCAGAGAGCAAAAAGATAATTAAGCTCCAAAGGTAACCCCTAGAAGTGGGTGGGGTCAATGCAAATTTAGTAAATCATTAAACTGCAGGAAGCAAACTTTGTCCCCCTTGCTGTGAACACCAGCATAACTCAAGTTTTTCTAGGTGGAGAGAGGGTTTCTAAAAATTATCCTCTGCATTCACCTGGCATAATAGAGAGGCTTGGACCGGGTTTAGGGAAACAAAAGATCTAGCCCACATCCTCAGCGCTTATTCCAGCAAGACTCTTCACCTCCCGAATCCTTTATTCTACATTTTTCTTTCTTACAGTAGAAAAAAGTGGTTTTGTCCTTTCTATTTTAGGCTGCTTTTAAGTACTTTTAAAGGGGTATTGTGAGATGTACTTGAGTAAAAATTAAAAGCTTTTCTTTGCTTGAAGAAAGCAATCTGACCACAGAAGCCAAATTTACACACATTCAAAAACTTAAACTAGCGGATAACTCGGTGACTACCAAATTTTATCTGATTCAACTCCTTTCTTCAAGTACTTTATCCTTCCCTAAGCTCAAATCTGGTGCTAGCCAGGACCAGTACACACCCCCAGGGCTATTTCATTCCATTGGCTGGCAGGCCCTTCTGCTGCCTACACCCTTTGGATTCACTGTCAGGACGCCCGGTGTTTTTCAGAGATGTAACACTGCTCGTGGGTTTTTTTTTTTTTTTTTTGCATAAACCAGTACGGAAACATAATTTAAAAGATTAACGTGTAATTAGTAAATTCCTCTGGTTAATAAAACTGCCTAGATTTCAAGCCTAGAAGGTAAGTTATTTTCTCTATTTCTATATCATCTGTCACTGTTATAACTAACAGGAGTGGAAAAAAAAACAGAAAATAGTTTATTTCATAGTTTGTATTCGGGGGAAAAATCACGGAAGCTCACGAAAACTTGCTAGGTAAAATCAGATGGGCTGGTCATTACCTTTCCTAGAAGTGCATTTTGGCAGGACAGAGACACTGGAACCAAAAGGAGACCTACTGTATAGTGTCTACTCTGCATACAACATCAACATATGCAGATAGCCGAGGTATAACGCTGGCGGGGGAAGTAGGCAGGCCAACTACAGGCGGAAAAAAAATCACTGTCCACAGAGCCTGCCACACCCGAGGCGGGGTAACCCTGCGGGAAGCGTGGGAGGGGGACACCGCCAGCTGGAGCTGGGCCGGGCTCGGGTAGCGGCCCTGCACAGGAGGCAGAGGGGCAGGGCCTCGGGAAAGGGCGGGCAGGACGCGGCCGGCCGGCCGGCGCTCACCTCCCTTGCACGGCGTGCGGTGCTGGCTGTGCTGGGCCCGGTAGCCCTCGATGACCTCCCAGGAGCCGTCGTCTCGCCGGATAGGGAAGGAGAGGCTCAGCACATGGTTACAAGGCTTGATGATCCGCAGGATGCCGCGCACCCGGTTCCGTTTCTGCTCTTCGCTCTCTCGGGTCTTCAGATCCTCCACCAGCTTGTCCTCCACGATGCTGGCGCCGCGGTCAAAGAAGCCCTCCACCATCTTGAAGAAGTTAGGGTCGTCCTCGCGGTCGGCCACTGCCTCGCTGTAGTGGCGTCGGGCAGCTGGCGCGAGCCCAGGCTGTGGGGCAGCGGCGGGTTGCCCGCGGGCCCGGCCCAACAGCTGGGCTGAGTCGGCGGCCGCCAAGCCCAGGGCGGCCGGCCCGGTCCGGGACAGCAGCAGGGCTTCGCCCAGGTAGCGGTACATGGCGGCGAGTGGAGGCGAGGTGAGTGCGGGCCGCAGAAGAGGAAAGCTCGGAGTCCCCGCGAAGGAGGGAGGAAGAGCCCGGCGCGGGCTGCCCTTTTAAGCCGCAGCTTCCTGCCCGCCTGGCTGTCCCCTCCCCTCGGGCACTCGTCGCCTAACTGGGGAGGACGGACTTTGGGGGCCGCGCGCCGCCCAGGGCGCCGGGCCTCCGCCTCCGCCGCGGCCTCGCCCGGCCTCCCTGGCGGCGGCGCGTGCCGGCGGGGTGTCGGGAGCGCGCAGGCGCGGGCTGGCCTTGCGCGCATGCTCGCGCGGCCTGGGTGCGGGGGATGGGCAGACATGCCAGCGGCCGGGTCTCCGCGCAGGCCGACCCCTGCCCTCTACCGGGCTCTCAGGTCCGTGCGCTGCCGGGGTGGTAGGGGAGGGAGCCTACCCGGTGAAGCGGCCTGGGCCTCTGGGGGGCGCTGAGAGACCAAGTCCCGGGGAGCGGGGCGTGGGTGAGGCCGGGCGGTTTGGCGGAGGGCCCGGGTCGGTGAGTCACAGGCGCTCTCCGGCCGCGCGCCCTTGGGAGGGGCAGCCCACCCGGACCTGGCCTACGGCCGCGGTGCGCGGGGCCCCGGAGCAGGGTGCGGGGATGTGGGCCGGAAGGGAAGATCGAGCGGCAGCGGTTCAAGGCCGATCAAAGGGCTTGTCTTGATCCGTTAAGATTGAGGAGAGCTTAGTGACATCCGGCGTGGGACTTTGGAGGTGGCCTGCAGAAACTGGATAGGACAAAGCTGGGGGGAAGGGGGCGGCTGGGCAATCTCTTACACACTAGCTTTTACCATTCAAGTTTTGAATTTTGTCCTAAATTCAGCTGCATCAGCTGCTCAGCAATGTTGAGATAAAATAGTTACGCAGATCGCTGTAAAGTTCTATCTCTCTAAAGTTAACTGTGCTTCCTCTTTTTCGTAAATAGATTCCGAAGTAGTCTAAAGTAAGACAAGGAGTCTATAGAAATGCAATAATTCCCCCCGGAAATTCTTTCTCAGGAATGTGTATTCATTAAATGATCGTCCAGTATAAGTGCTATACTAGGGTTAAATTATGTCCTTATACGTACTTGTTGGGAAATGCAAGAGTTACACACGTCTATAGATAAGTTAGGTACTTGTAAAATTTTACTGACTTGTCATTAAGTTAAGCAACGTTAGATGCCACATTACCAGCGTCTGCGGTCCCAATGTATCTTTGTGGTTTTAAAATGGCACCTCTTGACCTGTAAAACTTGTTCTTCTTTACTGGTTCACTTTATCCATTTGAATACGAAGAGAAAGTTTTTCCTTCTGAAAATATTCTGTGAAGTATGAGATGACAACCTACCTACATCAGTTAGATTACATTGATCTCTCTCAATATACTCTCAAAGCAAAAATTATCTTTCCTTACAAACGGAGGTTATATTTTACCTTATTTGTAAATAAATTGTAGTCATTAATTATATTTGTATTGTGTTTTTTTTTTTTTTCAGTGAAAATTGTTCTCTGACCTGAATCAGGAATTTGCCTTGATGGTCCAAAGATTAAGGTAACAAATTTCCTTTTCACTTGATGGTATTATCATTTAATCATTTTACATTGCAACTTCCACCATGAATTTTCTGAATGGTTTGATTAGCATCAGTAAACTTATGGAAATTTTTTCTTTTCGGATTAAATTTTTTGGTATGTTTTGAGGAGAGTGGTTTAAAAGCTCAGTTCTATTGTCCTTGTTTGTCTCTTTCTTGATAACTATGGCCTTCAGAAAAATAAATGTTTAACTTTTCTACGTTTTGTTCACTGAATTCAAGATGGAATTTAAGAAACTTCAGGAGGTGAGAGGAGTTGAGCTGTGGAAATTATGTTTTATTGAGTCTTCTAGGTCTAGACAGTTTACAAATTGGCTTCATAAGAACCCTATGATATTTTTATTGATTTTTTTTTTTTTTTTGAGACAGACTTTTGCTACGTCGCCCTGGGTAGAGTTCCTTGGCGTCACAGCTCACAGCAACCTCAAACTCTTGGGCTCAAGTGATTCTCTTGCCTCAGCCTCCTACGTAGCTGGGTCTACAGGCACCTGCTATAACGCCCAGCTACTTATTGATGTTTTTATTTTTTAAATCTTCATTATGTTTTTTAGTTATATACAAATCGTAAAGAATTTGATTAGTACATAAAGTTTAAAAAAACAGTGAAATTGTCCAACTCTTCCTTCACTTAGTAAATAGTTGGAATATTTCTTTTCATACTAGTGTATTGTAGTTCCTAATTTACTAGAAGGGGCCCACAGAGGACCCTCTGAGGCCCACAGAGACTTAAGTAAATTGTTGATGATCACCTAGTTGGTTAGTAGGCTAAGATTCAAACTCGTGTATTTAACTCCAAAGTTAGACTGTTTCTACTATCCCAATAATTAATTTGTTTGTCCCATTTAGTTTAAAATTACTTACTGGGATAGTTTAATAAGTTTTAGTTTTGCATTTATAATTGCTTTTTATAAAATATACATATAATTTTCAAATTTAAGTTTAATTATTCATAGTAATTTACAGTTGAAAAGAAGACTAAAATTTAGTTTGGAGGTAATTTTGGTCATTTGGTAGCGTTCAACATTAACAAATCAGTTTTCTGCCTTTTGGTTATATATGAGTTTTCCTTCCTTAGCTGCTTTAAAATTCCAGGTTTGGACTGGGCGCGGTGGCTCATGCCTGTAATCCCCACACTTGGGAGGCTGAGGCCAGTGGATTGCCTAAGCTCACAGGTTTGAGACCAGGCTGAGCCAGAGCGAGACCCTGTAATAACTAGGTGTTGTGGCGGACACTTGTGGTCTCAGCTACTTGGGAGGCTAAGACAAGAGGATCTCTTGAACCTGAGAGTTTGAGGTTGCTATGAGCTAAGATGCCATGGCATTCTACCAAGTCTGTTTTTAATCCATAACATGCTTTTGTGCTTTCTCTTGGACCCAAGCAGTCCTCTTGCCTTAGCCTCCGGAGTAGCTGGGAATATAGGCTTGAGCCACCTCACGGACCCAACTTCATGCTTATGCATCCATGGATATCCAGTTGTTCTGGCACCATTTGTTCAAAAGGCTATTTCTTCCTCATTCAGTTGTCTTCACATACTATGATAAATTGACCTAGGCTCGGCACCTGTAGCTTAGCAACTAGGGGCGCCAGCCACATACACTGGAGCTGGCGGGTTCAAATCCAGCCCAGGCCTGGCAAACAACAATGACAACTGCAACCAAAAAGTAGCCGGGTGTTGTGGTGGGCACCTGTAGTCCCAGCTACTTGGGAGGCTGAGGCAAGAGTTTGAGGTTGCTATGAGCTGTGATGGTACAGCATTCTACTGAGGGTGACAAAGTGAGACTCTGTCTCAAATAAATAAATAAATAAATAAATGTGAGGGTCTGGACTTTTTAGTTACCAGTACCACACTGTCTTGATTACTGTAGTTTTGTAGTAAGTTTTGAGATTGGGAAATAGAGTCTTCCAATTTAGTTGTTTTTCCAGATTGGTTAATTCTGTCCCTTGAATTTCTGTATGAATTTTAAGATCATGTTGTCAATTTCTGCAAAGAAGTCAGCTGGAGTTTTGATGGAGATTATGTTGAATCTGTAGATCAATTTTAACAATATTATACCTTCTGGCTGGGTGTAGTGGCTCAGGCCTGTAATCCTGAGCACTCTGGAAGGCTGAGGCTGGTGGATTGCCTGAGCTTATGGGTTTGAGACCAGCCTGAGCCAGAGTGAGACCTCCTCTCTAAAAAAATAGCTGGGCATTGTGGCAGGCACATGTAGTACCAGCTACTTGGGAGGTTGAGGTAAGTGACTCCGTTAAGCCTAAGAGCTTGAGGTTGCTATAAGCTGGGATGCCATGACATGACACTCTACCAAGGGCGTCAAGGTGAAAAAAAAATTATAGAGTGTAAGTTTTGCACTCCTTAAGAGCCCAGCAAGCAAGCTGTGATGGCAATTCCAAAAAATTTTCCAAAAAAGATTAACAAGATTGTTTCCTTGGTGGTGAGCATATTTCAACTCAAGAGTAGTTTGGAATCAAGCATGGAATTCAAGAGAACCTAGGCTGCAACAGTAATACTCTGGGTTTACAAACTTGTGTATATTTGGCTTGAATGTTTTAGAGGAAAATTGGCTTTTAAAATTTTAAGGGATTAGCCTGTGATTCCAAAATAAAATGTGTAATCAAATAAAAGGTTTTGTATTTCCTTTATTAAATTTGTTACTAAGTATTTTATTCCTTTTGATGCTATTGTAAGTAGGCTTTTTTTTCTTTTTTTCTGTTGCCTAGGTTGACCTCCAACTCCTGGCTCAAGTTATCCTCCAACCTCACCTCCAGAGTAACTGGGAGTACAGGTGTGAGGCAATGTGCCCGGCTTGGATTTGTTTTCTTAACTTCATTTTCACATTGTTCATTGTAAGTGTATAGGAATATAATCATTTATTGTATATTGATTTTATATGCTTCAACCTTACTGAACTTAATAGTTCTGATAGTTATTATAGTAGATTCCTTATGATTTTCTATATGTAAGATAACTAATGTCTGCAAATAGGGTTGGTTTTACGTCTTCCTTTCTAATCCAAATGTGTTTTATTTCATTTTCTTGCCTAATGCTTCTCATTCTTTTTTGCTGTTGAATGGTATTTCATTGTATGGGTGCAGCATAATTATTTTTACCAGTTTCTTCTTGATTAATATCTTCCAGTTTCTTGCAGTTAAAATAATGCTGCAATCACTAGTACACACTTAAACAGTTCTCAAATTTTACTCTCAGGATTATTTTACTATCGTAATGTGTAAGTTATGAATTTGGGGTTACAAAGAATTTAAAAGTTATGAAAATTTTGTTTTCCTATAAAGCTTATTAGTGCATGTTTGACATAGTTACCCCATTTGTTAATAGACAAAAAGATGTAATGAAACAAATGATATCACAAATCAGATATTTAACTTTTTAAACAGGGTCTTTCTGGCTTTCTTTTGAGAGATTGCTTTTTTCTGAATAAACAGGGAAATAGAAATCTTGAAATTTTTATCAGGTCTCAGTATTTCCAATTTTAATTGGTTTTAGTTCACAGGTGCTAATTAACATTTCATTAATTAGCCAGAAGAAGGTAGGGCTAGAAGGGAGTCCTCTACTAAGGAAGCAGCACATGTAAGCTTTAAGATAAATAAGACCATAGTTCCAAAACAATAGGGTAACATATACTTCAGTTAAAAGCAATCTTATTAGAACAGTTTGACTTAAACAGCAAATTGGTTGAAAACAAATATCACCTGGTTATATTTTTTTCAAGTATTGGTAATTTTAGTACATAATAGGTTGTTTTTCAAGGTATTATACCAGAGTTTTCAGGAAAACTTTTTCTAATTGCATGATTTTGTAATAAGAAAAAAAAAAAAAAAAAAAAAGAAAGCTGGGCATTGTGTCAGGTACCTGTAGTCTCAGCTACTTGTGAGCTGTGTACCAAGGGCGACATATGAAACACTGTCTCAAAAAAAAAAAAAGAAGGAAAGAAAGAAACTCTATGAAATAAAAAGATTAGGACTCTTTAGGGTTTATAGTCTTTTTTCCTTTTTTTTTGAGACAGAGGCTCAAGTTGTTGCCCTGGGTAGAGCGCTGTGGTGTCACAGCTCACAGCAACCTCAAACTCTTGGGTTTAAGCTATTTTCTTGCCTCATTTTCCCAAGTAGCTGGGACTACAGGTAACAGCACAATGCTAAGCTGTTTTTTTGTTATTATTGTCATTGTTGTTTAACAGACCCAGGAGGGTTCAAACCTGCCAGCCCCAGTGTATGTGGCTGGCGCCCTAACCACTGAGGTACAGGTGCTGAGTCAGTCTTTTCTCCTTTTAAAAACTTCATTTGTGTGCTCACTTTGGCAGCACATGTACTAAAATTGGATACAAAGAAGATTGGCACGGCCTCTGCACAAGGATGACACACAAATCCATGAAGTGTTTCATATTTTTTTAAAAACAAAAGCAAACAAACAAAAAAACTCATTTCCTAATAAATGTAAGTTACCTCTGTTTAGCTGATTTGGTTAAGTTTTTCATTTTGCTGCATTCCTGAATAATAGTCAACAAAAGTCTTATCTCTTCTTGCTTAAGGGTTCCTTCCGTGTTATAGGTAAACATGCAAATCTTGGTAGAATATTTACCTTTTAAGCATATTATGCAAGAAATATGTGAGGTCTCTTAAAAATTAACTGTGCTACACTTAAAAAAATTTCTGTTCACAAGCAACACTTGAAAAAAATTAACTGTGCTAGGTAGAATTCTGATCTCACCTGTTACTGTGTGTCTTTTTGTTTGTAATTGAGGTTAGATTTTTTGGTTTCTCTTTTTCTTTTCTTTCTTTCTTTTTTTTTTTTTTTTGAGACGGAGTCATACTATGTTGCCCTTGGTAAGGTGCTGTGGCGTCATAGTTCACAGCAACCTCCAACTCTTGGGCTTAAGCAATTCTCTTGCCTTAGCCTCCCAAATAGCTGGGACTACAGGTGCCTGCCTCAACACCCAGCTAGTTTTTTTTTGTTGTTGTTGCAGTTGTCATTGTGTAGGTAGCCCGGGGCATGTTCAAACTGGCCACCCTTGGTGTACCTGGCCTGGTTGGTGTTGTAACCACTGTGTTATAGGTGCTGAGCCAATTTTTTTGTTTTTCTTATATATGAATAGCACTTCAGTTATTGAATGATGTCTCACCATTCAGTTTTTTTGGGGGGATGGGGATAGTGTTTTGCTCTGTCCTCTAGGCTGGAGTATAGTGACATTTTCATAAGTCACTGCAGCCTTGAGTTCTGGGCTCAAGTGATTCTACCTCCTCAGCCTCCTGAATAGGTGGGAGTATGGGTCATGGTAATTTTTAAATGGCTAATTAATTTTTTTTTTTTTTTTTGTAAGAGATGAGTTCTCTCTATGTTGCTCAGGCTGGTCTTGAATTCCTGGCCTCAAGTGATCCCCTGCCTTGGCCTCCTAAAGTGCTGGGATTATAGAAGGGAGACTCCATGCATTGGCAGCTCTGTTTGTTAATCATCATCATTATTTTTACCTATCTCTTACTGATATGTAGGTTGTTTCCAATTTTTTACAGTTATAGTTATGCTGTAATAAATAATCTAGTATGTAGAACAATAATTCTCAAACTTTAGTCTCAGGACTACTCTACTATGTTATGTGTAAGTTGTGAATTTGGGCACATCTGCAGAAGCAAATCTTTATTCTGTCTTCAGCATTTTATCTTCGGAAGTTTTCATTCAATCATGGATTCAATATGGTGTTGGAGATTGGATAAAAAAGGAAATGTAAGATAAAAATTAGAGTCTACATGTAATGCTGTTAAAAAGCAGATGTAACTGAAAAATACACAAGAGAAGCAAAAAGTACCTTGCCCTTGACTATTACGGAATAGTAACAGAAGAAATAGTCTTTACTTTGAAGCTTAAATGTGAGTATAATTACATAGAGCTTCCTCCTTAGTGAACACATGTCAGCAAAGCATTAGGGGACAAGATAGAGACACTGGTAATGTTGAGTCTGCTAATTAGCAGTGGTCTGACTTCCTAATCTGGATAGTTTAAAGTAAGTAGGTATTTCTAGCTAGATTAGTTAAGATGCTTTGACCCTCAAGTAGCAATACCCAAATAAGAATGGCTTAAGCTAAAACCATAAAGCAAGATAACATTATTTAACAAGAAGCCCGGAAGCAGCATTTTTCCCTTGTTGATAATAAGTTCAGTGAGACCATCAGATACCCAAGTGCTTTTCTCTGTTATGTTCAACAAGTTTGTGTTATCTTTCCTGGTGGTTGCAAGATGGCTTTAGCAATGCCAGGAGTCAGATGCAGAGACAACTAAGCACTATAGAAACATTGCAATTCCCTTTATGAGTCCCCCTTTTATTGGTGAAGAAAACCTTCTCCAGGGGCAGTGCCTGTGGTTCAGTGGGTAAGGTGCTGGCCCCACATACTGAGGGTGGCGGGTTCAAACCTGGACCCAGCGAAACTGCAACAAAAAATAGCTGGGAATTGTGGCGGGAGCCTGTAGTCCCAGCTACTCGGGAAGCTGAGGCAAGAGAATTGCCTAAGCCCAGGAATTGGAGGTTGCTGTGAGCTGTGATGCCATGGTAGTCTACTAAGGGCAATAAAGTGAGACTCTGTCTCTAAAAAAAAAAAAAAGAAAGAAAGAAAACCTTCTCCAACTAGCCAGTCTCAGATCTCTTAGGCTCCATCCAGTAATTAGGATTGGGTTATATGCCATTTTCTGGCTGTAAAGGAGGCGAAGAGAACTTCCTGGTACTTCTAGCCTTTGTAGGATTGGTAGCCTCTACCAGCAAGGAAGAAGTATAGAAGGTGTTTTCCATGGTGTTTTTCATATTTTCTATAGAAAATAACCAACTTGCTCTCTGCTATCTTATTGTGATACTATATTTTTCAGAATAAGGGGGCGCCTGTGGCTCAATTGGCTAAGGCGCCAGCCATGTACACCTAAGGTGGTGGGTTCGAATCCCCAGCCCAGGCCCGCCAAACAACAATGATGGCTGCAACCAAAAAATGGCCAGGTGTTGTGGTGGGCGCCTGTGGTCCCAGCTACTTGGGAGGCGGAGGCAGGAGACTCGCTTG
>CAUYQV010087863.1:0-24378 GCA_963574575.1 Galagoides demidoff | reverse complement strand
AGTCTCCTGCCTCAGCCTCCCAAGTAGCTGGGACCACAGGCGCCCGCCACAACGCCCGGCCATTTTTTGGTTGCAGCCATCATTGTTGTTTGGCGGGCCCAGGCTGGGGATTCGAACCCGCCACCTTAGGTGTACGTGGCTGGTGCTTTAGCCGATTGAGCCACAGGCGCCAAGCCAATATTTAACATTTTCATGTGTCAAAGAGAAACCCAAATGAATCAGAAGATGATAAACAACAAACTGTAAAAAAGTATTTAGATCAAATTACAAAGGGCTTTATATGACACATAAACTCAACAAAATCAGTAAGAAAAACACCAAGAGATCACTAGAACACTGGGCAAGAAATGTGGGTAGAAATTTTAAACTGAAATTTAACCTAAATTTAAATTGGCCCAAGGCAATGAAGGCAGGCACTGTGCTTCTCACCTTCAGTGTGTACTTCTGTTTAGTCCTGAAGGTGCTTAAATTCTAGCACTAATATTTCCAATGAGTCTCTAATCCCTGCATACAACATGGTTTTCATGGGGCAAGGTTTCTTGTCCCGACTATGTCAGGATGACTGGAGGGCAGCATTTCCCCACTGGTGAGGGACCACGTCAGTGTGTTAATGAATGGGTGATTCCAGTGGCCTACAGTACCGGTCCCCAATCTTTTTGGCACCAGGGACCAGTTTCACAGAAGACAATTTTTCCAGAGACCTGGGTGGAGACAGATCTGATAGGAGTTCAGGTGTTGGTGTGAGCAATGGGGAGCAGCTGTAAATACAGATGAAGTGTTGCTGGCTCACCTGCTGCTGTGGGGCCCAGTTCCTAACAGGCCACAGACTGGTACTGGTCTACAGCCCAGGGGGGTCAGGGACTGCAAGTATATAGGGTTCTAAGCTGAAGGGCACATGAAGGAAGGGCTGATGACTCTAAAGAGACAGGCATGGGAAGGGATCAAGACCTCTGCCTCCCACCAACAGGTCATTTGGCCACTTCACAGATAAGGTTATTCTCTTTCTCAGGCCCTTATTTTTTCAACCACCATTTTCCCCTTCCTGGCCTCAGAACTCCTAAGCCAGGTGCTGGATCTGAGATTCTCCCTCCCACTTTTATAGCTAGTGATGAGGAGTAAATAGAAGACTTAAGGTACCCCTTGCATCCTTCCTGCCTTCCTTTTCATTTAGACTCCTGAAGAAGCCCACATGCCCTTTGCTGGGGTTGGAGGTACCTAAGAAGACTAGCATAGGAAAAGAGAAATCTTATAAAAGCATGGAAGTTCTGGTTATTTTATCAAAGGAAGAGGAGATGCTGGGACACAATGCTAGGAAGTACATCGGAGGCAGTGGATGGAAGGACGACCAAGGGAAGCTTGCCAGAAATGGCAATTACTGAGGAGTGGCCAGGGGCCATTTGCCATGGCACCATTTGGGCCACTGCATCTCCCACAGGGAAACGAAGTATAGACGTCGGAATGGTGAAGGAATTGCTGTAGACTTACAGGTGGACAAAGAATGACACAGAAGGGAAGGGCCCTCTATGAACCAGGCAGGTGAGGTGGCTGACTCCTTATACATAATGGACTTCCAGGAGAGACAGCTGTGCATTTATGTGACTTGAGATGAATTTAAGTCACACTGTTACAGAATCTTAAGAGATTTTTGTTGAGAATGTGATGGCTGACTCTTAGTATACCCATGGACTTCTTTCATTAAAGCACAGAGTGGCGTCATGAAGTAGTACCTTGCATAAAAGTAATGCTTCTGACCCCTATGAAGAACTCAAGCTTTCTGTTACTTCTCCGGTGGTGGAATCTATTAGGTCCCCCTAATTTACCCTCCTGAGCCACACCAAATGGTGTTATGATGGCAAGAAGCAAGACAGACTAAATGCTAACTTGAAAAACTTCTTGGGTACTTCCTATATGTCTGGAACTAATGCTATAGATTTGCACTTGTTATTTATGACAATCCTGCAAGGCAGACATTAATACACATACCTCCATTTTATAGTTGAGAAAAATAAATAGAGTTCAAGTAACTTTTGCTAACGTTATACAGTTGTTAAGTTCTGCAACCTGGATTTGAGCCACATGTGCTGGTCTTAGAACTCCTTCCACGACACCATGCTACTTCCCATAAATTCCTCAACCAACAAGTGAGTGTGTTCAGACTGTGTTCGTGATACTGGAAGAGGTCCCTTGGTTGTCAGAATTCTTTGATGGCAAGTCCCATCAATTTCAACAGCAAGTGGGACCAGTGAATCCTCAACTCTGTGGCAAGGTTAGGTCTGCCGCTTTGTTCATTGGTTTCTCTTCATAGCGAAGGACAGACATTTTGTCCTGGCAGAAAATGTCCTGTGGGAACAGGCTGAGCTGTCACTGCCTGGCTTTCCTCTTTCTATAGTTTCTTCTGCTCCCAAAGAAACACATACCTACTTCCAGGCCAGCGACTAGACTCAAATGAAGTCATTCACATGAGCATATTTCATTTTGTTCAATCTGTTTCTTAAATATTAAGTCCTAGCACTACAATTAACTAAGCCTTAAACTGTGCATTATTTTAATGTAAGAGAGCTTCGGGTTTCAGCTCTGCCAATAGGGTTTGGTTTTTTATTTTTCACTGTAAAATGGAAACCATGTCAGCCTCTTACAGACCAAGGGGATTTCTTGCTGCCCCTCCCTGAGTTCTTTACTTTATAGTTATACTACCTTCCAGCTCATCCTTTCCCTAGAACACTTCATTCTCCTCACCCGCCTCCCCCCTTCACTTTCCTCTCTCCCTCCCCTCCCTCCACCTGGGTATTCCTATACATCTTTTACTAAGTCTCACTGCAAACATCACTGTCTCCTGAAACCTTCCTGGTCCCCTGTGCGCCATTAGGGTCAGGTCTCCTTTCCACATGTTTTGGACAATCCTATACCTGATCTAAGAAAGGCCCTTACCATCTGAATTCCTTTTTATTTGTCAAAGGATCCACTAGATCAGAAGCATACAAACTGTGGCCTGCAGGCAAATCCAGCCAGCAGCCTGTTTTCCTGAATTAGATTTGACTGACACGTGGCCATGCCCATTCATGATTGCATTCACACTGCAGAGTTGGGTAATCCCAACAGATTTATGGCCCGAAAAGTCGATAATATTTACTATCTGGTCTTTAAAAAATGCTTGATGTCTCCTAATATAGACTGTATACACTAATTTTAATTTTCTGAGGACAGGGCCATGTGTCATGGTCACTTTTAATCCCCAGGGCCTACCATGGGGCCTTGCAGAGAGTTTTCACTCAGTAATTGAGGAATGAGTGAACATTGAATGAAAAAAGTTGCAGCAGAAAGCAAAGGAATTACATTCTGACAGACTTTAAGAAGAGAAAAAGAGCACAGTCTATCTACCCAAATTGACTTTTTTTTTTAAATTTTATTTTAGAGACAGGGTCTTGCTCTGTCACCCAGGCTGGAATGCAGTGGTATGAACATAGCTCTCTGTAGTCTCACACTCCTAGGTTCAAGTGATCCTCCCATCAGCCTCCCAAGTAACTGGGACCACAGGTGTGCACCACCGTGCCTGGCTAATTTTTCCATTTTTGTAGAGAAGAGGTATTGCTATGTTATTCAGGCTGGTCTTGAACTTCCAGACTCAAGCAATCCTTCTGCTTCTGCTTCACACAGTGCTGGAATTACAGGAATGAGCCACTGTGTCCTGCTTTGACTGTTTATTGAGGACTGATTTTGACATCTGAAACTTAATTTTAAAAACCAAATCTCCTGAAATAAAATAATACTAAAACATTTTTCACCTACTCCAAAACTACTTTCAGGTCAGGCTCCTGTAATTTTAAAATATCAGTGTTCTTCATAGATAAAACACCCTTATGACTCTATCAGCCTTCTATGCAAATTTTAGAGATAATCTAATTCACCATACACTAATTTTAATTTCTTCCAAACAGCATCAGGATATCAAAGGATTATTTATCTATTCTCATTGATGAAATCTGTACTCAGCTGTCTTACTTCTGGGTTCTGTGGGGCCCCTTTCCACCAGTCCCATTTTATAAGTGTCTCCTCAAGGACAAAGAACCAGAAATTCATAAATAGAACGGATAATTAGAAATTAGTTGTCACACATTTTGGAAATTTTAACACTGAGTAGAGAGTTGCTTCTGGCTGAAGGACTGTAGAAAAAAGAACGCAAATGGTTATTTTAAAAAGAAAATGCAAATAGATATTTGATTCTTATCGGACATGGGAAAGGACTACTGGAAAAAAATAGTCTTTCTTGTGAGAAGGATATTTAATAAGCTCAGGAAAAAAAAATCACATAACTACATCCCTGACCACCTCTCAGGCTCTATGGAGATCAGCCAGGTATCCCCAGTCAAGCTTCAACGGCAGGCATCAGCAGGCATTGCGCTAGCACATGGGCTGGTGCACGTGTACCTTGGAGGAGAACCACAGAGAAGCCTCCTGTCCTGATTAGAAATTAATGGCTTGGCAATGGCAGGACAGTTTATTCAAAGTTTTGCCTAAAGGGCTAAATTAATTGTGTTCTGCTAGTTAGCATACTATGTAATGAAAAAATATCCAGTAAATCCCAAGAAGTGCAATGCATTAGGAGGTACACATAAATTAATGACATGAGGAAGGAAAGTATGTCCAAAGAATACTTTGGAATTCAGAATTAAAATACAAATTTTTAATATACCTTTTAATTTAGTGTTTTAATTGAAGTATGTCAAGTCAACACAGAAAAAGCAATCTAATTTAACATGATTATTCTACTTGGTGTTGAGTAATAGAATTTTCTTCAAGATAGCAACCTAATAAGTTTTCTCCTTTTCCCTTTTTTCCAAATAAAGAAGGGAAAAAACCCAACAGTGGTGACCATTCAAGGAAAGCCTCAATGCCCCACAGAGCCAGATGGAAATACCGGGAGCTACTTGGATGCGCAGGAATAAATGTATTAATGGGGTGGTAAAAATTTGGCATTATTACCTGAAATGTGTTTATTAAGCAACTTATTGTCCAGGGTGCTCATTAGATATTGTACAAAGGGATTTTATTGTGTTACAGTTTGAAGAGTACAAGATAGCACCAAAGGCAATTCAGTACATCTGTGAGTTATTTATACACAACTGAGGTTAATTAGATAACTTTCACATACCCTGTATTTCACCAGTCAACACAAAGGAGGAAAAAGCTCAGATAACTCGAGATATTATCGTGTAAACAATGTTTCTGGTTAAAAAATGTGATCTGACTTAGCAGCAAGGAATCTTCATAAATATAGTCTAACTAGGTAGGCTTTCCATATTCTCAAGTCCCTTAGATTCATGAAAATGT
This sequence comes from Galagoides demidoff, assembly GCA_963574575.1. Lineage (NCBI taxonomy): Eukaryota > Metazoa > Chordata > Mammalia > Primates > Galagidae > Galagoides > Galagoides demidoff. The sequence continues at coordinate 19,050 of CAUYQV010087863.1, read as the reverse complement.
TCAGAAAAATAAGATTATTTCTTAGTAGCCACGTATGAGGACTATGTGTATCTCAATAAACTAGAAATTTGTCTTGAAGAAGTTAACTCCACCATCTCCTCAACCTAAGAAACAGTATTTAGCCAACAGGATGTAAAATGAAGCACAATGGAGGCCAGTTTGACCTTGGAGTGGGGCTTTCTCATATTATTATATAAAAAGACATCACCAAATCTAGGAATAGCTTGGCCTAGATTCTAACACTTTTCCCTCTTAATTACAAGCTAATCACATTGCTCCAAAAGCTGGTATAGCTGATATGTAATACTTTATGCTGACTTAAAAATAAAGCAGTTTGCTAATTAATGTTATTGGAAATCAAAGATTAAATGGACATCTCAAGTAATAATATAAAGCACATTCTTCTAAAATAAGAGCAATCTTCTCACTGACTCCGGCCATAATAACCCAAGCCCCAGGACCCAGAATGCTCAGTGACTCATGGCTTTATTTGATAATGAATACAGTCAAACACATCACATTCTGGACCTGCAGTTACTATGTGATGTAGCAAAAAAGCAAAACGACCCATTACATTATTCAAAAATAGAAATCCCTTCTGAAAAATACTTTCCTAAGTGCCTCAGTGTACACCTAACAAGGAGTAAGAATTAATAAAAATATACAGGACTGACGTTTACTCGCTTCCTCCAGGTGGAGCGCTAACAAACCATGCGCATCCTTTCCCTGGAGCCCTGTGGCTGCCTGGGGCCCTTCCAGGAAACCCGGAGGAATCCAACTGAATGACTGACACAGCAGTCATTCCCCAGATGGTATTTTTCAACTGGTCAATAGTGGTATGATTAAAGACTTTAATAGATCAAACTGGCCCAAAATGTTGGGTTTCTATCTCTTCCTCAAGGTGGCCCCTCTACAGCTCAGTTTCCTGGTCCTGAATTAGGATTCCATTTAAATACTGACCCAAAGGAAAGAGTCCCATACACTAAATCCCGTCTGCTCCTGTCCTGGAGCCCTGCTCACCTGCACCCAGGGCAGTGGAAGCTCCTTGGGAGGGAGCAGAGGACCTATGGGGCACTGCTGCTGGCACCATGTGGACACCTCCCCCCCACCCCCCACCCAGCCCCATTGTCGTTCATTTAATTAATTATTTAAGGGGAACAGCATTCTCCCGAGTTTGTGCTTCTGGGAAATCTGACTTGTGAACATTCAGCTTCAAATCTCGAGAGAGTTACTGAAGAGATGACAGAAATGGAAGTTTGCAAGGCAAAGGCTCAAAAGGAGGAAGGACCCTGCGATGCATCAGGGGGACAGAGCAGAGCGTGTGGACGCGCATGCAGCGTTATGCGGACAGAGCATTCCAGCGGTAAGTGATATAGACCAGCGCTATAAAGAGAAGATGGACAAGACAGAAGCCTATAAGGTCCCTGGAGCGGAGGGCAGAAGTTGGTTGTGGGGCTTTCTCCCCGAGTGCCAGCAGAATGTCAACAGTCTTTCGAATGTGACGAAAATCCAACTGCAGGATGTCATACGGAGAGCAGAGGTCGGCCTATTCCGAGGGCAGCCATTAGAACAGAAAGAAGACAGTGCATACAATTAAAAATACACAGAAGAACAGCTGGAAAGAAGCACACATTTTTGGTTACTTAGCAATGGTAGGAGTAATCCCTTATTTCAAGCAGGTAAAACCCTTTCCAATATCCAAGATAAATTTTAATCCATTACAAAAGAAAATAACACCCAAAGTATTTTATGCAAATAGGACAGCGAAATCCTCCATCCACAATCTCACTACTGAGGAACAACATGTTCTGACATTTATACATCATTCTGGCGTCCAAACAGTTTTAATACTCCAGTAGTATCATGTCCTCATCAATGGCTTAAAAACATGAGGTTTTCAGTTGGGACATTTAGGACTTAACCTTACTAAAGGAAACAATATAAACTCTAAAATTTAATCTCTACTCTTCATTCTCTTCATGAATCTTAAGCCCTGGTCTTTGTACACACTGAATGTAAGTATGTCTCTCTGAGAGTTAACACACAAACCTAATTTATTTTTGTTTTAGGATTATTAACTCTGGGGAATGCTAATTCTGTGTCTGCAGGTGTCAAAAAGTACATTAAATTTCGATTTCAGTTTTGCAACTACACATTCACCAAAAGTCTAGAGGAGGCTTTTTGGATATACAGTTAGAAGAAAAGTACATTCTCCCCACCCCCCCCCCATAGGGTTATTATGTAAATTCCTTCTCACTAAGCAGGTCTTTTGGGGGTAAGACCTCCATGTTGTGTCTACTTGACAATTGCCACATCAGGAGACAGAACACTTACTTGGTTAACTAAATGCAAAACTAAGATACTCCGTTTCCTGAGTTGACCTCGGGCCACCTATTGTTGTCAGGAAACAATGTTCTGATACACATAGATTGGATTTCATTGGAAGACAAATGTTGGTCACAGATCAACTGAAGAGAAAACATCTAAAAAAAAGTTTTCTATTGCAAAGTTTTACTTGACCAGTGAAATCCAAGCAAAGCAGACATAAGACAAGAAGGCTTATATGCAAACTGAAATGTGATTTTCACAAAGGTGGGATTCTCAGGTTAAAAGCAAACCATTCTATCTTCAGCAAGCATTTCGATCCATTTCTCAGAATCGTATAGCATATGTCTGGTCTGTTCCTTGGCAGCACCATCAGAGAAGGAGAATCAGATCAGCTTTGCAGTTTCAGCAGTACACTCCCAATGGAGGTAAACAACACAAGACCATTCTTCCCATCCAGGAAACAATTTCATGATGCCACAGGTCCTGGGCTTAGTTAAAGTGAGTAAGAACTACAATCATAGCCTATGGTGATTGGTTTAAATTAAATCATGACCTCTTAAGCAAAAGGAATGGGTCTAAGACTGGTAGACAAAAATCTGAACCACTATCATTAATGCGTGGAATGTGGGCTGCTGTGGCCATCTGAGAACCGCTCTCTGGTTCAACTCCATGTCACATGGCCAACAGTCACATCCAGTCCTTCCAAGGAGGCCAGGCTGCAAAGCAAGGCTGACATTGCTAATATCCCACCAGGGATGTTCTTTGTGCTTTCTAAAATTCAGCTTTACTAAAGAGACTCAGTGGTTACATTTTATTTCTTTCTGAAAACAGGAAATTACTAAAAAGGAAGGAAATTTAAGATGCAAACTTGTGCCAGGTACTACATATTTATAGAGCATCTGTGATTACTGGAAGCCATTTGGAAACCACAATTAATTCGGACTTTCCAGAGGCAAATGCAGACGCTCATTCCCATTATGGTGGGAAAAAAAAAAACACACAATTGTGAGAGGTTAAATGATTTGCTTAGAATGCACATAAGAAGGTGTGATTGAGATCACTGTTAAAGACTGGCTCAGGTTCCCCAAATACGGACACAACAGAAATGTAGATAGATTTGGCAACAGGTCTAGTTTTTACAGGAGATCTGGGTACAGTCTAAATTCTAAGACTGAAGCAGGAGTTTTTATTTAGACATTTGGGGCATATTTAATTTAAATGTAATTTTAATTTTAAAAGTCAATATGCGTACAAAGTATTTTTTAACCTAAATGATCATCACATAGGAATGTTGATGGTCATTCTGAAAATTTAAAATTCATGTGTATTCAGATCTTGCATCTTTTTGTCACAAGGAATAATATGGCCAGGAAAGGAGAAGGGAAGTTTTCTCCGAATATATGACAATCATTTACTAATTTTATGGGCTGAGAGGATAACCTAATATTGGTATGCTGATTTACCCAGAAATGTAATTTAAAACTATTTTTAAGAAGCTGCCTCTGAAATGATTTATTCTCAACTATGTACGTATGAAAGGCTGTCAGACCCCTGACCAGGAGACTTACACCTGGGGAAAGGATGCTTATCTGAACAGTAACCATTTAAGTAGGTTACTATAACAGTTTTGAGACAGACTGTGTTATGTTCGATTATTTCAATTGAAAGAAACACAGTCAACAGCATCCTTTCTGATTCACCCCTGCAAGTTTCAACTGTACTTATTGGCTTACTGGCCTTGCGGGGAGGGCTTCATTTGTTTTCAGTCCACACAAATTTTATATTTCTTGATTTTCGTGTATCTCAAAACTTTTGTAATGATCTACATGCTAGCTGTAAGAGATGTAACTGATTTTACAAGCTAGAGTTTCTTTTAAAATAAATTCTGAATTTAAAAATTTATCGTAATAAAATAATAACCTTTCAGTCTATACCTCTGATTATTCAACCTCGGAATTAACCAATTAAATCTTATAATAGGAATCTCATACCTTCTCCCCCAGAAGTGTTAGTTCCATGATTTAAATTAATACTAAAGTCATTGATGTGGGGAAGAAAAAGAGGTATAAGACTCAGAAGAGAAGGAATTTCTCAAGATTAAGAGTAAAAACACAGTAGCTTCAACGTATAGAACATCAATAGCAAAAAGTTTTGATCAGATGGGTACATACAATTTCATGAACCCTCACAATGGGTGTAAAGTAGAAAACAACAAAAATGTAAATATGGAAGGTCCTTAAAGGAAGAAAAACTCAACCATAATTCCAGTTATATCAACACAATCTTTGTTAGTATCTGAACATAGTTTAAGATTTTATTTCATTTTATTTTATTTATTATTTATTTTATTATTTTATTTTTTGAAGCAGAGTCTCTCATTATGTCACCCTCAGTAGTAAACTCTTGGGCTCAAGTGATTTTCTTGCCTCAGCCTGCCGAGTAGCTGGGACCACAGGCGCCCATCACAACACCCAGCCATTTTTTGGTTGCAGTTGTCATTGCTGTTTAGTAGGCGTGGGCTGGGCTGGAACCTGCCACCTTCAGTGTATGTGGCTGGTGCCCTACTCACTGAGCTATAGGTAATGAGCCTAAGATTTTATTTTAACTCCACTTGACTGATGCAGAAGCGGAGGGGCACCAAGTGACCTGTCCTCATGAACATGGAATAAAAACCTTCTAACTCCTACAGCCCTGGAAACAAAAGCCCAGGCTGCCAGACAGGCAGGAAGGGGCCATCAAATTCTGAGAAGTCTGCCATCGCTAACTGAGTTGCTATCTTTTTTTTAAAATCTTTTTTATTTTCATTTATTTTTGCAGTTTTTGGTCAGGCTGGTTTTGAACCCACCACCTCCAGTACATGGGACCAGAGCCCTACTCCTTGAGCCACAGGCGCCACCCTAAGTTGCTACCTTTAATTCTCTATTTTCTCTCTAGAGATAAGGTAGGTGAAGGGCCAGCCCCTAGTCAACAAAGTGCATTTCTGTTCTAAGTCTGCTCCTCATCTAAGAGGGAGAACCTGGTCAATTATGGACCTTCATCCTTAGAGGTCTGAGACCACGGCTACTTACTTAAAATTGAGTAGAAAAATTTCCCTAGAGAACCAAATAAATATGTATTGTCTAATACTTTTGATGCTTTATAAATTGGAAATTTCTCTCAACCTGAAAGAACACTAACAGCCTTCAAACAGCCCTCAATTGGGATCCATCTGGAAACCCCCAAGAGCCAGGCATTAATCTGCTATATAGAGGTTAGAGGTCAGGAATGGCCAAGCTGACCCAGGAAAGGCAAAGGAAGCCTCAGTGTATCTATTAAAAAACCAAAAAAAAAAAAAAAGCCCTCATGAGCCTAAGGCCTAATTAGAACCAGATTCTGAAGTGATATAAAGAATATATCTTGAAGAATTTGGACGCCCACCAAAGCCTGTCTTCCAGACCAAGTTGAGGCAAGCACAGAGTTCAAAACAGCTGCTACAATCCAACCAGCAGGCGTTACCACCACAAAAGGATGTGGAATGGCGCTTTATACTGTAATTCTCAAGGCAGCCAATTTGAAAAGCCACACTCCCAGGTACACCACACCACAACCATTCTCTCTTACCCTACTGTAAAAACCAAGGTTAAAATACCCCTGAGAGACAGTCTTGCTAATCTCTGTTAAGTCACTATTTATTCAGCAACTTTAGGTGCCATACTGCCATATCCTGCCCAGACACATCTCCTGGAGGTTAGAGAAACCACAGAGTGGTCATGTGGTTCTGGCTGCTGAAGCACTTGTAAATGTTTCATGAACCTCAACAAACCCTGGAGCAATGTTCATGAGAGTTTCCAAAGAAAAATGCAGTAAACTAGTAAACTACAACAATCCAAACAATCTTAAAATTGTTTTCATCCCATTGTATTACATGTAATAACCTAATTAAACCTGTTTAGTTACTGTAATCCACCTATATGAACATGACAAAATTATACAAACTGCTGCCCCGACTTTGCAGTTTCAAACTGATTCTATTACAGAGAGCAACCCACACAGGATGAGGGCACAGCTGTGACTTTTCAGTCTCCACTGCAGGAGGATTTATCACTGTCAATTAGATATTTAGCTTAGAAAATGCAGAACTCAAGGTCTCCAGGGCTCACGTGTAGGTGTGGTTTAGTTGTGGATGAAGAAGTGGAAAAAGCTCACACATTAGAGGGAATTAATTATGCTGATTATTGGGAAAATTAATGACTATCTTACTACCCCAATATTAAGTTTGCTACAATAAGAAAAAGTAATGACATAGGTCCTCTGTTTTCTTTGAAGTACCAGTCTTGAAACGCATCTAACTGTAGACAGAGTATTTCTGCAAGTAGTACCGTGATACAATTATATTTTTAGTGTAAATTATCAAGTGTACTGTGCCACACTTACACTCAAGCTTCAACCCTCCTAAGTAGTGAAAGAAATATTAATATCTAAGGAGAAAGAAGTCATCTGATCCCTAACTTAGGGTTAAGTTCCTAGATGAAAACGTACTTTCATGCATTCTGTGAGATAAAACTCACTGTTTGGGGTATGGGGGCAGATATGTCAATTGCTTTCCAGATGGGAATTTCTGATTTTCCACAAAATATTCCTTACTTAAGATTCTCATTAAAAAAATTCAACTGCTAACAGACTTTTCCAGTGGCAATAAATTTAAAGTAACTGTAGTCACAAGCAACATGCGAGCAGATTATCCATGAGGATGGATATCTGTGTACATGTACACAAACACACACGCACACAAAACCTGAAATCCCCTATAGCCCTAGAGATAATTTCAAAAATATCTTGAGTGAGAGATATACTTCTTACTAAGCATAGTTAACTGGATCATTGACAAAAAAGGACATTCGGATTTCTGGTATTTCAACCTTCTTAGAAATTATGAGTTGCCCATTCATTCTAAGAACACTATGCCGGGGCAAAATTTATGGTAAATTGGTTCCACATTTTTTATGGTAATATAATTTCCTTTTTCCCACCTTAAAAGGAAACTCCAATTACCAATCTTTACTCACAATAAAAAGTTAAGGGCATTTCCATTTCACTTTGTATCACTGTAATCCCTCCAAACACTGATGAATTTTAAAATATTACAGGGGGTTAGGTCATGACTCATCAGGGCTTTCTAGCACAGACACGAATGAGGCATCATCTGAAGCTTGGTGTAAGAGCTTTGATTCACACATGGGAAATCTTACTACTCCATGACAGAATCAAATCACTAGAAAAGGTTTGTTAGGGTTTTCACATATATTCAAAGCCAAGAATGTATACACAATATTAAAATGTATACACATAATATAGACACACAAATTAACAATGTTGAAAGCAGAACCGATCACAAAGACATCCAGTGCATTATGTAAAAATAAAACTCTTAAAAAACAAATTTGTAAGCTTTTTATTGATACACCCCTGACTTAAAGATGCTTTCATCATGCCAGCTTTTTCCTGGGATAAGATTCTAAACCTACCCCAACCCCCACCTTTGAATCCCACTAAGCTTTAAAAAAAAAACAGAGGGAAAAGAAAGGAAGGGGGGAAAGGAGTAAAGGAAGGAAAGAGAGAGAAAAAATCCTTTGTTATTTTCAAAAACTAACCCCTCCTATCACAGAGTAGAATTACATTGAAATGCAGTTCTTTCACATGTTCAAAAACAGGACTATACAATAAGATTTTTAAGTTGCTTTATCATCTCTGGGGTATTAGGAAAGATAGAAGTAATTGTAAGAAATATAATTTCTATCCATTTCTGTTTATCACAATGATAAACTTCTCAACGTATACAGTTACCCTCAAATTCTGAGTGAATCGGCTTCTATCTCCCTAAAAAATCATATTATGTTCTAATTGCAAAGTCTTGACAAGCCCCCAAATCAACCATCCCTCTGCGGCTGAGGCTGGGCTGAGCATGAGAGAGGTAAAATGTATCAAACTGGAGAGCTGCGCTGGCTATAGGGTATCACCAATTGGGCCTTCAGCAAACTAAGGGAGAAAATGTGAGTGCAAATAGTTCGCAAACTATAGCGAAAGCCAACATTGTTATTAATATGGTAATGATTAATGATAATATTAACTATAATATTTTCACTGTTGATATTTTTGGGGAGCCACACACCCAAATTGCGACTACTGAGAATGAAAATCAACAAATGGTAGGCAACTTCCATTAAGATCTACCCTTAAGATCTTGGGATAAAGAAACCATCAGCTCCCAGGTCTATCCTCTGGAACTTCACAGGAGGCTCACTTGCACCCTCAGCAATTTCGGCTCTTAGAGAATCATTAATGATTAATTTTTTTTCAAGTTTGGAATTTCACATTTGCTTAAATTGTTGTCCCTTTCTCCTCAGAATTGAACATACTGCATAAAGCCATTTTAATTTTCCTACCATAGAGTGATTTAAATTAAAATTTTGCATACCCATTCAGTATTATTCCAGAAGAAAGATTGAGACTAAAAAAACATAAAAAGCTTTATATCTATTCCATAGTTCAAACACACGTGTTAAATCAATTTTTTACTAAAGCATGGACATTGGAACTAAGTTTGATGTTACCTCTGGGACTCCTAATTTTCGGCATGCTTCCAAAAAGTTTTCCACATTTCTTCTGCATTTGGCCATGCTAAGTTTGGGCTATCAACACAAACATACAGAAATAACATATTATTAAAATGGAAACCATTTTCATAACAGGTTAAATTTTAACCTTTCTAAATAGCAAAAGTAATACATGTTCATTGGAGAAAAAGAAACTACTACATAAACAAATAGAAGAAAATATAAAATTACTGGGAAACATCCATCTAGAAATAAAGACTGTGAATCTTTTGGGTTGTATTCTTCCAGGGGTTAATATACCATGTTTCCCCCAAAATAAGACACTGTCTTATATTTATTTTTTCTCAAGAAGACACACTAGCGCTTATTTTCAAGGGATGTCCTATTTTTATTAAGTATAATACAACAATCTACATTTATTCAAATACAGTTAAGTCATCTTCTTCTGGAACCTGACAGGGGAGCTGACCTTGGTGGGGCTGGCGCTAGTGATGTGTAAACTCCTTTCCCCTAGCTGTTTGCACATGCGCAATAGGATGCCTGCGACCATGGTTACCACACATGCACCTGTACAAGTGCCAAAGGCTCAGAAGCAGCAGCTGTGGCAGATAAAAGGTATTCCAGTCTTCTTACTGATCTCCGCAGAAATGCAGGGTATGCACGCCCATGACTATGGGGTAGGGCTTATATTTAACAAATGCATAGACATCCTCCTGCTAGGGCTTATTTTGGGGGTAGGTCTTATTTTCAGGGAAACACCGAATGTGTATGTGTATATACATATATACACATACACAAATATATATTTATTTAGGGGTAGGGCTTATATTTAACAAATGCATAGAAATCCTGCTAGGGCTTATTTTGGGGGTAGGTCTTATTTTCAGGGAAACACAGTATGTGTATGTGTACATATACACACACACACATCTATATATTTTTTAGGCTGTCTGGAAAGTATTCAGCCACGTAATATGAAAATTAGAGACATACATGGCTGGATACTTTCCAGACAGCCCTACATGTACCTGATGTTTATATACTGATAAATACGAATGTGAAGTTTTCTACACATATATGTATATATATACGTACACATAAATCTGAATAAGCACACACACACACATACATAGTTTACACAGGATCATACTGTTGTGTAACCTTCTTTAGTTCACTTATAATACACTTTTTCCCATCAACAAAATATATTTCCATACACAGGGTTTGAATTTACAAGGTCAATTAATCTCCTTCCAGCCAAAGCCAATTAGAAAGAGGTAATGTCAAAGTAAGCAGTGCTGAAAATGGTGGATGTTCAGGACTTAACCAAAAGCCTCCCCCAAACTTTCTCTGTATATGGTCTCTCAGGTGTGGGGTAGGTAACAAGTGCATCTGATTCATAATTTTTACATGTTTAAGTTTTAAACACTTTGCTGCTGTATTTTAACATGCTACCATCAGGTTCCTTAATGTTAGAAGCACGACTGACTCCAACAGTGGCCCTGTATTACAAAGACTGTCCTTATCCTGTTAATCGTGAGGATGAAGTGACCCTTGCTCCATCTTATCAGAGGCACAGAACAATTATTATCACAGTCTAAATTTGTAAAGCATTTATTTAACAAAGAAAAGGACTGCCCCCTTCAAAAGCAAACAAAGCCTATCGTTATGTATAACGATTTAATTTCAAGTCTAAACAATTATTTTCCATGTTGGCTAGACAGGAAATCATGCCCTTCATATGAAACCCACAAAGATGTCACAAGCAGCTGCCTGGGAGGCTTTGCCTGTCCCCCCACTGGGCACGTCTTAGGAGGAGGGAAGCCTCATGCAAGCAGAAGGAACAGACTTGAGGATAACAGAAGTGAAGGGCATGGAGCTGGGAGAGAGGGCACGGGGAGGGGGCATTTCATCATGCTGAGCATTTGTCTCTCTGATCTTTCTCTTCCTTCATCTACTTATGTTTCAGGAGGGTCTGTTCTGAAACTCCACAGATCTTTCAAAATTCTTTCAAAATTCTTATGTCAGCCCAGAAGAAGTTAATGGAAAGTGCAGTTTCAAGCCACTAATTCCCCGTCTTTGGGAGTGAGAGTCTCTTCTAGGATTATTTGTGGTTTCAGGTAGAAAAGGGAAAAATGTAATGGTTAAAGGGTCAACCTCACCATCGGTCAAAGAATCAAACACAAAACCAAATACACCAATTGAGATGTTGATGGTTTATCAAATTGTTAAAGACTAAAGAAATCCATTTTTCTAAGGAACAGTCTCTTGGCATGCTAGCAAGCATAGTGATTCTGTTCGCCACTGTACTTCCTCTGCTTGGCATTAAAAAATGGACAATATTAGTTTCATACATTGAAAAACTGGAAGGCTTAATGCTGGCCATGATACTGGTACTTATCCATAGCTGATGGGGCAGATAAAATGGTATTTCTTGCTTACAATGGGTCAGATACTAGAGTTGGTTCTCAAGATACAACTGAAGAGCCAAAAGATACGATCTCCAGGGTTATTTAGCTCTAGTGTAGCTGGAAATATTCACAGGTTAAAGAAAACTATTATGGGGTAATTCTTAGATATGATGGGTTGCTATAAGGGAAAACAAATGAAACAAATGAAGTTCACGAGGTCCATGACCTCCAAATGAGGTCAAGAATGGCCTGCCTGCTGTCAACTCTGAAGCAGAGTTTCTTGCTGAAAGGCTGAGGAGGCGTGGAAAGCAGGGTGGGTGCAGCTTTCTAGGCAGAGACAGCTACTTGGGCCTGCCCAAAGCAGAGAGCAGTGGCACCAATGAGAGGTGAAGGCAGGTTCTATGGCTGTGACCAGGTGGCTGGGCCTGGTCACAACTAGCTTTAAGCTGCTCATTGGAGAATTTTTGGTAAGTGAACATTGAGAAACAAACCATATTCCTAAAAAGGAAAACCACAGAGGTAACAGGTTCAAGGTGGCTGACTAGCTGCAGTTGGCACATGGCTCTCCTATGGAGAGTACCCAAAACCCTGAGTAGACCTTGAAAGCTTGTTTGGAGGTTTAGCAGGGGAGCGCAGCTACCTGTATACCCCTGGCTGAAGAACAGTTCTCCTCTTTCAGGGCAGGTCGTCCTCTCTGGCCAAGGGTGCAGCTCGGGGAGGGACACACATGGAGTGGTGAGGGAGGAAGGGGATTCCCTCCAAGCCAGTTAGATCAGCCAAATCAACCCTGGTGATCAATGGGGTGAAAGATGTTGAAGCCGATCGCCCTCACATCCCAAAACAGTGGGATAGACTGTCAGAGAGCGCTCTCTGGACAGCCTGAGAGAGAGCACTAGGATTCAACAGAGAAGTGAAGGGAGGTTCTAAAAGTAAAGGAGAGAGAAGTAAGCCAGCCTGCTCAGCAAGATGGGCAGGAGCTGGGAGAAGTGCCTGCCACTCCCACATTCCTACCGTGTCTCCAGATCCTAGCTACTGGAGGCCCCTAACTCTCCCAGGCCTGTAGGCTAGCACAAGGAGCTACCTAGACAATGTGAAGGGGGCTGCACGGCGACAGTAACCACAAACAGCAGGGTGCTGCTATAAGAGTAGACATATAGATCAGGGGAACGTGATAGAGAATCCAGAAATAAAGCCATGTGCCTTCTACAAAAGTCTAAAACTATAAACCTACTACATGTTCTACATAGTAAACAGAAACATACGATGGGAGAAGGAGGTCCTATTTAATAACTGGTTCTGGAAAGACTGGAAAGTCATATGCACAGGTATGAAACTAGATCCCCATCTCTCACCATATACAAAAATTAACTCAAAAATGCATCAAAGACTGTAAGACCGGATACTAAAAAAATTCTAGAAGAAAATGTACGAAGAAACTCTTCTAGACATTAGCTTAGGCAAAGAAGTTATAATTAAGACCCTCAAAGCAAACACAACAAAATCAAAAACAAATAAATGGAACTTAATTAAACTAAGAAAAGCAAAAGAAATAATCAATGGAATATACAGACAACCTACAGAATAGAAGAAAATATTCTCCAACTATACATCATACAAAGGACTAATATCTAGAATCTAAAAGGAGCTCAAACAGTTAGCAAGAAAAAAAGCAAATAATTCATTAAAAACTGAGCAAAAGACATGAACAGGCATTTTTCAAAAGAAGATATACAAATGGTCAACAAACATTAAAATGCCCAACATTAAATGCAAATTAAAAGCACAATGAAATACCACCTTACCCCTGATCAAATGGCCATTATTAAAAAGTGGAAAACTAATAAATATTGGTGTGGATGTGGTGAAGAAGGAAGGAACTCTTACACATTGTTGGTAGGAATGTAAATTAGTACAACTTCTATAGGTAAAAATAGACCTACCATTTGATTCAGCAATGCCACTATTGGGTATCTGCCCAGAAGTCATTATACCAAAAAGACAAATGTGTTCATATGTTTATTGCAGCACAATTCAGAGATATGGAATCAACAACCCAAGTGCCCGACAACTGATGAGTGGATAGAGAAAATGTGACATGAATGTGTGTGTGTGTGTACTAACTCAGCCACAAGAAGGAGGAAATCATGTCTTCTACAGCAACTGTGTGGAACTGGAAGCCATTATCTTAAATGAAGTATCTCAACAACGAAAAAACAAATACCACATGTACTTACTTATAAGTGGGAGAGGAAGGGCAGGTATACATGATTACACAGAGCTATATAATGGACCCTGGAGACTCAGAGCAGGGAGAGTGGGTGGAGGCTGGGGATCAAAAGTTACCCAGTTGGCTAACTGGGTATGTATGACTATTAGGGTGATGGGTACACTGAAAGCCCCGACTTCATCACTATATAAATCATCCATGTATCAAAAAACCACTTGTACCCACTAAATCTATTGAAAGAAAAAAGAATTAAGAAAACTACAACATACTATAACATAGGCTAAAATATATTAGTTATTAAAATGAGTATTTAATCAAGAATTTCAATAATAAATTTTATTTATTTATTATTATTTTAATTTCAGAATATTGCAAGGGTACAAATGTGTCTTGGTTACGTGAATTGCTTTTGTTCAGTTTTAGTCAAAGTTATAAGTGTGCCCCTTACCTGACTAGTGTGCACTGTACCTGTTAGGTGTGAATTTACCCCCTACCCCCGCCCTCTCCCACCTGCTGGCTATAATAAATTTTTAAAAATAGGTTTAAATAGTCTATATGAGAAGCTCACAATCAAAAACTTAAATGTGCAAAAAAACATTGGTAGCAAAGACAAAATGGTTAATAGTGGTTGTCTTTGGGTGGTCGGATAAAGAATGGTTTATTTTTTGTCTGCCTTCCTTTATTTTCTCTTCTTTACCAATCAGGCATTATTTCCCTTATTTTTTCAGTGCTAAAAGTTTTATTTAAAAAAAGAGAAAAAAGGCAAAATTCATAAGCTTTTTAAAAGATTGCAGCATCGTACAATCTAAAAGATTATAGCACTAAATAAAATACACAAACGTGTATAGTTACACAATTCATCACATCCTTTTACGCCTTGTAAAATGTTGATTGTACATTCAAATAGAAGTTCAAGGAATCCATAGTGTTTTTCTCATAATTTGGGAACAATTAGTACATGAGAACATGGCACACAGCTCAGATAACTTTGTGGCACTTTGGATCTCGTTTGTAATACTGCAAAGTTTCATATTGTATCATGGAGCAGAATTTACTGTCCTACATTAGAGGGAGATCTGAAAGATATGTTCAATATTATAGAAAGGACACGAGCAGTTGAAATGGGATCATCAGCTAATCTTTCCTGCTGCCAAGAGAAAAGAAAATAGGTCAAATAACACCAGTGTGAGGCTTTCCTGGGGAAGGGGGGAGGGCACAGGGGTGTCATGTGAGCTTTTGCCCAACCCATCAATTATAGGACATTTTATGCACCTTGTATCTTGAAGATTAGAGTTCTTCACTTTCTTAATCTGCCACATAAATACCAATGATGACTTACATTATGTGCAGATTGTATATCGTCCCTCATTTCATCCTCCCAAGAACATTTCCATTATAGAGAAGAGCAAATCAAGTTAAAGAGCGGGTAGGTAACTTGCCCAAAGTTGTATGGATTTTAGCAGGAGACTTTAGAATTTTAATCCAAACCTTATATTCTAAGCCCCTAAACTCTTCTGCCCTTCCTAACAAACAGCAAATAGGTGAGCAGAAATTCTTGTTTCTTCTCCTAAACCCCATCCCTGACTCCTTGGCTCTCACCTGAAGGTTCGTAACACCAACTCTACCCACCTTGTGTTTCAGAACCTACTCTGTGGTACCAGCAAGAGGACCCTGCACCTAGGTTTTATCTCTGCTACACTGGAGACAAGGATTGGGGGGTCATTATGGAGTCTCATTCATGTTAACCTTCCCCACTATGTCCCAGTATTACTCAGGTGTGTCTGTGAACGCAGTGACTGAGCAAGGAATTGGTGAATTCATGACTGTCTGGCTGACATCTTGACAGGCTGTTAATAATATTTTCCATAGAACCCACATCTTTTCAGGGCTCTCCTAAAATCTCCAAACCTGAATAGAGGAAAGAGATTCCACTTAGAAGGGAAGGTACCAACCAAAAGGAGCTTTCTGAAAAGCCTTTTCAGTGCTAATTATAGTCCCTTAGGAGAAATAAACCTTTATGTTCCGATAGTCTTAAAGTTAGCACCTTAATCAGTAATTTTTTAAAAGCAATTTGCTTGACATATGAAATAAAATCACACTCCTATCATTTACATATTTTAAGTAGTCTCCCTTTTAACAGTAAAAATGTTGCTTCATTCAGACCCATTCCTTTGTTCCTTTTCTGCTATTACGAGTGCAAACCATAACAGAAAAGATTTGAGTACCTTGCTCGGGATGCTATTAGCATTCTGAAACAATAGCACTGCCCCTGAAGAGTCTGTATATACCAAAGTTAGTTTCCCTTAATATGGTGCTACTTACAACCGCCGGGGAGGGGACATGGATGCTCGCAACGGACCGTGGGCGGATGTGGTTGACCAGATGGCAGAGGACCACGCCATCCATAAGCGCTGCCCCCAGGTCCTCATGTAGACTGACCTTCAGTCTCATCTCGATGCTCTGTCGGGGAAATCAGAAGGAAGCCAGCTGAGTAAAAGACAACTACAGGTGTTCTCGAACTGAGGCACTTACTTCACGAGGATAAGAATGCCTGGAAAACACTGGCATTATTTTACATCTTTTCCAATAATATTGAAAATTTCTCTCATAAATACAAATTCATTTATCTCTAAAATTTTTAGCAGAATGACAGGAATCATGGAATCACTTCTGGAGTTCAATGTTTCCTAAGCACTGGCTATGAAGATATAAAAACAGAAGGAACGGATAATAAAAACCAAATCTGAGGGGTTCAGACAGTCTGCCTGGGGCTCACTTCCCTCCCACCCAGCGCCTCTCTGCCCTGCCCCCTTCGGCTTTCCTTCTGAGCCCCCCTCAACAGGATATCAGATCCTTCCTCAAAGTCCCACAGCCTATCCCCCCTCCCAGGCCTTATTCATCTGTTTTCTGTCTGTTTTCTCTCCGTCACTCAGATTAGATAATTCCTATTGTTCTTTCTTCCAGTTCCATTTCTTTCCCTTGTCACCTCCCTTCTCCTGCGGAGTCCACCCACCGAGCTTTTTTATTTTGGATAATGTATTTATCAGTTCTTCATTTCCATTTGGTTCTTCTTTACTTCTTCTACTTTTTGACTCAATTTCCTAGTTTACTGCTGAGGTCATGTCTGAAATTGCCCCTCGAAGCATTTTTATCAGGGCTGTTCTATGATATTTGTCAGATGATCCTAACGTCTCTGCCAGAGCAGAGCTGTCATCTGCAGATTTTTTTTTTCATTCGCTTTGAGATATCCTGGTCCTTGTATAATGAGTGGCTTTCGATTAAAATCTGGATGGTTTTTGTATTATGAGGATATGGAACCCTGGATCCTGTTTAATCTCTGCGTTAGCTGGCTTTTGGGGGGGCACTGCTACCATCTTGCTGCTGCCAGATGAATGGAGAAATCGAGGTTACCCATTGAGTCTCAGCTGGCCAGGGTCTGGAGAGTAGGAGCAGGTGCCTCCTTCCTGCTGGGTTGGGGTGGGAATCCAGGTTCCCCAAGTAGCCTTCATGGAAACTGTAGGGGCAGATGCTCCTTACTGACCAGGGAGAAAGAAATGTCTAGCTCCTGATTTGACCTTCTCTGATACCACCCCAGTGAGGGGAGAATCCGAGCCCCTCCTGACTCCGCCTTTGCTGGTCTGAGTGAGGGTGGGACGGCAGTGTTTTCTGTGGTGTTTAGCTGGAGTAGAGCATTTAAGGTCTAGGCTTTAGAGCATTCTGTCTTGCTAGGCTGTCCCTTTCCTGGTCATCTGCCTAGAGAAAGCATGCTTTTGTTAGGGCTCAAGGAAAAAAATGTCTGTGCCCATTAGTGTTTCCAGGTTCCCAGCTACTTCAGCCACAAATCTGAGATACCACGTATATGTGAAGCAAAAAGAAAACTCACGGAGCCAGGCACAGTGGCTCACACCTTTCATTCTAGCACTTTGGGAGGCTGAGGCGGGTGAATTGCCTGAGCTCACCAGTTCAAAACCAGCCTGAGCAAGCGTGGGACCTCGTGTCTTGAAAACAAACACACAACAACAAAGAAAACTAGGCAGGGTGTTGTGGCAAATGCCTGTAGTCCCAGCTACTCAGGAGGCTGAGGCAAGAAGATCACGTGAGCCCAGGAGTTTGAGGTTACTGTGAGCTATGATGCCACAGCACTCTACAGAAAGCAACAAACTGCTCCAAAAAAAAAGAGAGAGAGAGAAAACCCACAGAACACAGAGCTCACTACCGTGTTATTCCTCTACCCAGTCTGCCTTCTTCTCTTTCTTTTTCAGGGGGATCTTATGTCTGTTTTATATGTAATGTCTAGGGGCTTTAGATGTATTTAATGAAAGGAATAGAGAAAAGTATGTCTCCTCTGCCCTCTCATAAATCAATTTTAAAACCTCAGATAAAAGTTTCCATTTTTTTTTTTTTTTTGAGACAGAGTCTCAAGCTGTCCCCCTGGGTAGAGTGCTGTGGCATCACTCACAGTAATCTCCAACTTCTGGGCTCAAGCAAGTCTCCTGCCTCCACCTCCCAAGTAGCTGGGACCACAGGTGCCCGCCACAATGCCTGGCTATTTTTTTGGTTGCAGCCATCATTGTTGTTTGGCGGGCCGGGGCTGGATTCAAACCCACCACTTTAGGTGTATGTGGCTGGTGCCTTAGCCACTTGGGCCACAGGTGCTGAGCCAAAGTTTCCATTTTGTTAACAGAAGTTCCTTTTAACTGGATAATAATAGCTGGTGATTTACAATACCCGAAAACTTGAAAAATGGTGCATAGAACAGTGTTACGTAAACTTCTTTCGGAACTGTGTTTGTACACACAATTTTTTAAGGTACTCTTTCAGTTTCTAATTTTATATCACCAAATCAAAATGTAACTGATCAATATGGCCCACTGAAGATAAAATCATAAGGTATCACTCCTTGAGAGGCACACCATAGCTTTTTGTCTTATTTGCACAGATCTCAAGAAGTCCACCTTCCAAGTTCCCAACGTATCTAAATAATCTAGGCAAATGACAGAGGGCTGACTTCCCCTTTGTGCTTGTCGAATCAACCACTATGGATAGCTTGAACTGGTGGTAAAAGGGTTGTTTTTTTTTAAATTCTTTTCCCCTAACTGCCTCCTAAAGCATATATAGAGTTTTATCTGCCAAAGCTGACAGCCTGCCTTAATTTAATTTAAATTTTATTCATAGGAGTCATTGCTCATTTGCATAATTCATTACTCATATTTATGTATTTCCTTTTTTTTTTTTTTTTCGAGACAGAGCCTCAGGCTATCCCCCTGGGTAGAGTGCCATGGCATCACAGCTCATAGCAACCTCCAACTCGTGGGCTCAAGCGAGTCTCCTGCCTCCGCCTCCCAAGTAGCTGGGACCACAGGCGTCCACCACAATGCCTGGCCATTTTTTGGTTGCAGCCATCATTGTTGTTTGGCGGGCCCGGGCTGGGGATTCGAACCCGCCACCTTAGGTGTATGTGGCTGGCACCTTAGCCGATTGAGCCACAGGC
>CAUYQV010087859.1:0-10216 GCA_963574575.1 Galagoides demidoff | reverse complement strand
AAAAAATGGCCGGGCGTTGTGGCGGGCGCCTGTGGTCCCAGCTACTTGGGAGGCAGAGGCAGGAGACTCGCTTGAGCCCAGGAGCTGGAGGTTGCTATGAGCTGTGATGCCATGGCACTCTACCCAGGGGGATAGCTTGAGGCTCTGTCTCAAAAAAAAAAAAAAAGAGTTGACAGAACTAAGGCTCAGGTAGGCTAAGTAACTTGCCCAAAGCCACACAGATTGTCAATGGCAGAGTCAAATTTAAGCTGGTTTATCAGACTTCAAATATACATTATCTTATATTACTCCTCACAACTCAGTGAGTTAAGGGGATAAATCCCTGGCCCATGATTACACAATGAAAGTGGTGCAGCTTTTGTAGCCCCAAATCTAGGTACATTCTATTACACCAGAGCAATTCCAGCTCGTTGAAGTTGGAAGAACTTGCCTTGTGAAGTGAGGGGAATTTATGTATTTCACTACTGACCAAACTATAAATGGTCCTTAAAACCACCAGTTCCCCACCCACCCCATTCTAAAGATACGATGTCCCTGAGAAGATCAATACTAGGGATGGTGCGGATATTTGACAATGATCAGTTTTATAAAATTAATATGAAGACTTGAAAAATAAGATGAAATTTCCACTACATTTATTTTCTTTATTGGACTATAGTAGGCATATTCTAGAAGTTCTGAAGTTCCATACCTATCCTGCACTCCTGGAAATTCACAAAAGATTGACTAATATTTTCATAGTTTTCATCTATAAATTCAACAGGCAGTACCTCAGCATACAAATATGCAAAGAAACCTCATAACAAAAGAGATTCCTCAGAATCTATGTGTTTATGATTTAATAAAAAATTAAAAAATAAAAAAAAAAAAAAAGAGATTCCTCTGGGGCCAGCCACACTTTCCAGTAATCTAACTGAAGGTATTCACAAGTTAAAGACAAAGTAGAACAATCACAAAGGGGTTCATTAATCATACGATGAGAAAAAAAGGAAATCACTGAAGCCAAAATTGGTAGTTCCCAGCCAGCACTGCTCAAGTCAGAATGTGCCCTTTTCCAGGAACTTTACCTACCAATACAGTAGAGTCTACTGTTCCCAGAACAGGGCCTATGATATATCAGGTCCTCAATAATAAATTTGTTACCTAAATGACTAAATTAGTGAATGGGTGACTAAAACGTCTCAGTGACAGAGCCCTTGTGGAGATGGCTGCACTATCAAGCCATCAGATATTAGGATCATAAATCTAATTCCTCCAGATCTGAGTTTTCTGAATAATTTGGCATCCTGTGTAACTGATGAGAGGACCTCAGTATCCCCAATCCCACTGAATTTGGTAATACTGGCATCTTGATGTTAAGTGTCAGTTTCTAACATCAATTCTTCTGGGGTACGGACAAATTTAGCTTCTGAATCCATAGGTCTCAGAAACATCCTGTATGCTGGCAAATTCACCAAGATAATATTAGTAGGGAGAGAGTATGAGTTCCGGATGTCAATCAGCCTTCCCTGGCTGATGTTGTTCTATCTCAGGGGTTCTCAACCTTCATAATGCCGTGACCCACAGGTTGAGAACCACTGTTCTATCTGATCACATGTCCTTTTTATATTGCTACCATTGCACTTTCTATAAAATCAACACCAATGCCCAAGAGTCCACTCTTTTCTCCCATGCAACCAATTATTTTCTTGAATTTCTTCTTGAAGGATCATTTTTCCTGGGGATGATCCGTACCTCTTGCGACTTCAGTAACATGTGATATCAAAAGTTCCTTCGTGTGGCTTTCTTCAGCTACAAATGTGTTCTCTTCATTATGGTTCCAGGCATTTCTTAGCCCTGTTTAGGATGTTAGTACTAACAAAAAAGGGCATGCTTTAGGTTGTGTTTTAAATGCTTGAATCAATGAAAAGATTCATGCTGTGGTCTCCCTGATCTGTAGAGATCACTTTCCCATATAGCTCCTCATCCTTGGGCAAGGAAAGAAGGATCTACTAACTGGTTCCCAAAAGTCATCAAAACCTCACCATATGCCAAATTCTTTTTTTTTTTAATTTGAGACACAGCCTCAAGCTATCCCCCTGGGTAGAGTGCCATGGCATCATAGCTCATAGCAACTTCCAACTCCTGGACTCAAGCGAGTCTCCTGCCTCCGCCTCCCAAGTAGCTGGGACCACAGGCGCCCGCCACAACGCCCGGCCATTTTTTTTTTTTTTTTTGGTTGCAGCCATCATGTTGTTTGGCGGGCCCGGGCTGGGGATTAAAACCCGCCACATTAGGTGTACGTGGCTGGCGCCTTAGCCGATTGAGCCACAGGCGCCGAGCCCATATGCCAAATTCTATGTCCTCTGAGGGCAACAGAAAATAAGTAATGTGCATGAGCAGTATTTTAGGACTAGAAGACTGCTGTCAGGTGAGCGTTCTGGTTACAGTTGTACATGGAAGTGTAATGAGAGTTCTGGATTGGATGTCACAGCTCGGTACTTAGATACTGTGTGATCCCGCACAAGTCACTTAAGTTCCTTGAGCCCCCATCTCTTAATTTGCAAAATGGGAAAAGATCATTTCTCTACCTTCACCCAGAGGGTGGGATGGGGGAACCAATTGAATTAATGGATGTGAAATTACCTTGTAAATGTTAGTGCTATCTCCACACTGACTCACTACTTCTGCTATCATCATCATCATTGTCATTGGTCTACTATTGTTAGAGAAGATACAGTTGGATGACTGGATACTAACTTAAGGTTATGTCTCTTCAGGACCAACATGCTTATGGCACTGCAGCTAGTGCTACTGCCACTCTGGATAACACCACAATTGCTACTTACAGAGCAGCCTTCCCCAGAGCAAAAGGGATCAGATGCTTTGACACCCGAATTGCTGGGTATCAAATCTCTCCATTATCTTTCTAAGGAACACAATGTGTTGCAGCTGGAAAGATACAATCTGAGTTGAAGCCAAATCTGGCTGGCTTCAAGTTGCTGGAATTGGCACTTTAGATGGTAAATTTTGTGTACCCACCGGACTGTGCCTCTCACACACACCCCTCCCCCCACCATTTAATTGGGTCTGAATTAGACTGCACATTCAGAAAACTCTTCTGTCAGTTTTTGTCAAAGATTTCTCTTTGAGTTGCTTGAAATATCTATTAAAATCTTAGCCTAAAGCAGTGTCTTTTGAATATCCAGCTCACTAATTCAGGTACTGCAGCACTGTGAGCATACACCACCAGCCTGCAAATGGATAAACTGTTCAAAAGACATTTTCCACCCCTTAAATATGATTCCAAGAAAGAATAGGAAATGTCTCATACCTCTAATGGAAGCTATTTGCTACAAAAACAAATCATTCAGGTCCGTGGACCTAGAAATGCCTTTTGCACAAAAACTGAAAGGAAGAGACAGCAAAACAGCAGCTGAAGCCATGAAGTCATCACCCCCAAAGCACATGATTCAAATAAAAATGAAATACTTATTGGAAAAATGTACCACCCACACACCCAACATTATGACGGAGCTACAGTAGTTGTCAGTTTATGTATAAAGAAAACAACCAACATTTTGTATAAATTTCAAGGAAAATAAACTATTTGTTTCTTGTTAGTAGCTAATGTGAATATCAGAGCAAATAGCACTTTGGGTTCCAATAAAAACGTAAAACATTTCAAAATGCTCACACATAGATCCTGACATCAAAATGTACATATTGTAAGGTGCCGGAATATGAGCACCCAATAATGTGCTTAATACATTTGTTCTTTCTTGAAGAGATGAGGTATAATTGTATGCAATCATCTTGTAGCTGGGAATTATATTAAGAACCCTGAACTATAAGTACTAAATCAAACTAAATAGTCTCTTATCCTATTTTTCTCTCTTATACTTGTCATTACTTCCTGAAGTTCTCATTACAAATGCATAATTCTATCCCCCATAACCCATAGGTTTTTCTTCAAAAAAGGAAAGTAGTTTCCCCCTCTCCTTTCTCTCAGATCCACAATTTTCTTCCTACAAATGTTCATGGGGTGAAACTTACAGACAAATAATTTCACTGAACAAGAACACCTTCTTGGGTAGGATCACCAAGTTATTGCTGCTTTGCCTTGTTACAAATAGTTAGCATATCTTTAAAATCTGCTTTTCTTTTCCCTTGAGAACCTGTTCTAGACGAAAGGTTAATGGGCAAACATAAGCTACATTGTAATATTAAATACCGATTTCTTTTCCAAAGCTAAAAACCACAATTTTCCTTCTTTCAGTCCTAAAGAAGACATAACATCGCCAGCTAATGGGCTGTCCACAAATGACCATTATTGAATGAATAATAAAGGAAGAATAGCAATGTGATTTCCACTTACATCAACCACAAAAATCTTCTGGGAATCATCCAAAAACTGCACTTTTAAATGGAGCATTCTCAGCGAGGCCGTTGGGCTGCAAGCAGGCTCAGAGTGCTGTGGGTGCTGCGACAGGAAGGGGGCTTTCTCCAGGAATTTCACTCCCAGCTGGATGTGGTGCATTCAGGTCCCCCCACCCCCAGCCAGGCATCCCCACTCTCAGCGGGACACACTTCCGTTTGCTTGAAGTGATGCACACCCAAGGGCGTTTGTGCAGTCGAGAGAGCGCTGGAGATCAATAGCATCTGGGCATTCTCCTATTTGGTCAACATTGAATCCAACTGGACTTTCTCTAGTCTTCTTAAAGTCAGTGCCTGCTTTTAAAGAAAAATACAAAGAAAATAAGCATTCACAATCCCTGGGTTTTATTTCATGGGGCACATTTTGAAAACCCTATACAAAGACTTGATAAATGGAGAACAGCCATTCTCGAAAGTGAAATGATAAAGTCAGGATCGTATGGTACTAGAAATTTCATGGCTGAGCTAGGAAGCTTTATATATATATCATATATATTACATGTATGTACACACACAGTTCTCATAAGCAAAGTCAAAAGATAAATGGGGGAGATATTTGTAACTCCTATCACAGACAAGGGATTAATTTTCCTAATTAGCACAGAGTTCCTAGAAATAAATGAGAAAGAAAATAAACCAATATTTTAAAAGGAGGACGTAGAAGTACATGAACAGATCATCCACGACAAAGAAAGACATATATTACATACATACAGATATATGTAATACATATGATACAGATCATTTTAATGATTTTGAACTTACAAAATCTAGAAATGAAAGCTATAAAAAGGAACATGGAAAGCTTCATTTTCACTCACGCTCCCTCTATTCTGAATTCCCATTATGCTATCAGTAACCAATTTTATTCACCACGCTTTGTTGTACTTGTTTAGCCTCAGTATTTGCTTATGCAAATACTGTGCATGCAAATACAAATGTATGTATCCTATGTAGGTAGCATGCTTTGACACTGTGTCTGTGCCTTCCTTTTCTGCATATATCATGGAGATTTCCCTCAGGCTGTGCGTGGAGAGCTTTTGCCATTTCTTTTTACAGCTGCAAAATTTTACACTGTGTAGATGATCCGCAGTTCACTCAATCAGTCTGAAATTAACTTTACAGCCTCAACAAGGCTGAAATAAATATCCTCTTACATATGTCATTTCACAAACGTGGAGGTATATCTGAAAGAGAGATTTCCAGAAGTCACTGCCAAGGCTAATGAATTTGTGATCTTGATAGCTATTTCTAGATTTCCTTCCATAAGGGTTGTAATGGGTGAATTTTGTCCTTTAAAATTCAAACATTGACGTCCTAACCCTATAACTAAGAACAGGACTATATATGGAAATAGGGTCTCTAAGGAGGTAATTAAGTTGAAATGAGGTCATTAGGGTGAATCCTAATGCAATCTGAGTGGTATCCTTATAAGAAGAAGAGATCAGGACACAAACATGTACAGAAGGAAGGCATGGGGAGAAGACAGCCATCTACAAGCTATAGAGACAGGCATCAAAAGAAATGAGTCCTACCAACACCCTGATCAGAGTTCTAGCGTCCAGAACTGTAAGAAAATAATTTTCTGGTTTTTTAGCCACTGCACCTATGATGCTATTTTTATGGGAGCCCTACCAGTTTAATATAAGGGTTGTATCAATTTGCAATCACACTGGCAATGTGTGAGAGTGTCTGTTTTGTACACATGCTCAACAATGGACTCCGGATCAAACTTGTGGGTTTTTGCCAAACTGAGATTGGCGAGAGAGATTGGTAAGAAAAAATAATCTCAGTGTAGTTTTATTTTATTTATTTTTTTTAGACAGAGTCTTACTTTGTCACCCTCAGTGGAGTGCTATGGCATCATAGCTCACAGCAACCTCAAACTCTTGGGCTCAAGTGATTCTCTTACCTCAGCCTCTGAGTAGCTGGGACTACAGGCACCCTCCACAACACCTGGCTATTTTTAGAGACAGGGTCTCACTCTTGTTCAGGCTGGTCTCCAACCCATGCTCAGGCAACCCACCCTCCTCAGCCTTCCAGAGTGCTAGGATTACAGGTGTGAGCCACTGCACCACTATCAGCGTAGTTTTTGATTTAAGATATTTATACTATGAAAAAAGTTGAGAATCCCTTTATATATTTAAGGGCCATATAGATTCTTTCCCTCCCTTCCTGCCTTTCTTCTTTCCTTCCTCAGACTCTTGCCTCAGCCTCCTGGGTAGCTGGGATTACAGGTGCCTGCCATAACATCCAAATATTTTTAGAGATAGGGTCTCAGTAGAGCTTGGGCTGGTCTTGAACTTGTGAGCTCAGGCAATCTGCCCACCTTGGCCTCCCAAAGTGCTAAGATTACAGGCATGAGCCGCTGTGCCCAGCCTATGTAGTGAAAATTTTAAAAATGGCTTCTGGATTTTGAGTCAGAGTTAGGAAAGGCTTCACTTCAAGGCTTTTAGTATTTTCATGGCATTATTTTTTTTAAAAAATTTAAATCTTCGATCTATTTGGATTTTATCCTGATGAGGTATGGATCCAATTTAATCTTGTGCCAGCTGTCCTAATATCATTGGTCAGAAAATTTATTTCTACCTCCATTGATTTGAGAAGCTTCCTTTATCATATATTAAATTGCCATAGGAACGGGAGTCTATTTTGAAGTTTTAACTCTCTTCCATTAATGCACAAATACCATACTTGTTTTTATTGTTGAAGCTCTAGAGTATGTTTTAATATCTGGTAAGACTGTTTCCCACGCCATTGATCTTTTTTACAGAATTTTCCTGAGTATTCTTCTTTAATTATTTTTCTATATATGCTTGTTCAGGTCCAGCAAATGAATGTTGGCATATTTATTGAGATATGTTAACATTATAAATTTGCTTAGGAGTAATTGATATCTTTATCATAGCATGTATTTCAATTTATTCAGATCTACTTTTATGTCATTGTCTTCTGGAATGTTGCTATATTATACATACACAAGAGCAAAAGGTATACTACAATAAATTCCCATACACTCAACATCATTCAAAATCGATATATAACAGTTAGTACTTTAGAATGTGACTGTATTTGGAGAGAGGGCTGTTAAAGAGGAAATAAAGTTAAAATAAGGTCATGAGGGCAGGCCCTAATCCAATCTGATGGGTGTTCTTTTTTTTATAAAAAGAGGATATTAGTACAGAAAAACACTTGGGTCACATGTGCACAGAGGAAAGACCCCTGAAGACGCATCAGGAAGGTGGCTATCTGCAAGATAAGGCCTCAGGAGAAACCAAATTTTGTTGACACCTTGATCTTGGACTTTTAGCCTCCAGAACTGTGAGAAATACATTTCTGTCTGGTCTTTGTTTGTTTGTTTGTTTTGAGACAAGAGTCTCACTTTATTGCCATCAGTTGAGTGCTGCAGCATCACAGCTCACAGCAACCTCCAACTCCTGGGCTTAGGTGATTCTCTTGTATCAGCCTCCCGAGTAGCTAGAACTAGAGGCGCCTGCAACAATGCCCGGCTATTTTTTTGTTGCAGTTTGGCCAGGGCTGGGTTTGAACCTGCCACCTCCGGCATATGGGGCTGGCGCCCTACTCCTTTGAGCCACAGGCACCGCCCGAGAAACACATTTCTGTTGTTGAAGTCACCCAGTCTGTGGTATTTTGTTATGGCACCCTGCTATAGTTTGGATAGAATTTCTTTGCCCCCACCAAAACTCATATTGAAATTTCATCACCAATCTGGCCGTGTTGGCAAGTAGGTCTTTGTGGAGGGTTTGGGGTTATGGAGGCAGATCCCTCATGAATGGCTCAGTGCTGTTTCCATCCCAGGGTAGTGAGTGAGTTCTTGTTCTCACAAGAATGGATTAGTTCTCATGGGAATGGATTAGTTTCTGAGAGAGTGGGTCGTTATAAAGTCAGGACGCCCCTCGGGTTTTTCCCTCTGCATGTGTCCACTTCCCCTTTGACCTTCTCTGCCATGTTGTAAGAAAGCAAAAAAGCCCTTGCCAGAAGCCAGGTCTGTGCCTTTGATCTTCTTAGCCTGCAAAACAATATGCTACATAAACCTGTTTTCTTTATAAATTAGCCAGTCTTAGGTATTCCTTTATAACAACACAAAATGAACTAAGACACAGCCCTAGAAAACTAATATAAATAATAAGATTTTTACTCTTTTTTTCCTCTCTCCTCCCACAAATTATTTTAAAGCAAATGCCAAGCAGCATTTCCCTTCACCCTTTAAATACCTTTTGTACGGATTTCTTAAAAATGTGGACATTTTCTTTTTTTTTTCTTTTTCTCATTTCATACTTATATGAGGGTACAAATTTTCTTCCAAGGTAAAGTTCAAGTTGTAGGAGAGCTCCTTTTATATAATCCCGAAGCCATTATCACACCTAACAAGATTACCAAACACTCTATTATTATTTTATGCAGTTGACCCTTAAACAAAATGAGTTCGAACTGCACGGGTCTACTTATACATCATTGTACTCTGATTTTGCCATCCTGAGACAGCAAGACCCACCGCTCTTCTTCCTCCTCCTCCTCGGTTTACTCAACATGAAGATAGTAAAGATAAAAACCCTTATGGCGGCTCGGCGCCTGTGGCTCAATCAGCTAAGGTGCCAGCCATGTACACCTAAGGTGGCGGGTTCGAATCCCCAGCCTGGGTCCACCAAACAACAATGATGGCTGCAACCAAAAAATGGCCAGGCATTGTGGTGGGTGCCTTTGGTCCTAGCTACTTGGGAGGCTGAGGCAGGAGACTCGCTTGAGCCCAGGAGTTGGAGGTTGCTGTGAGCTGTGATGCCATAGCACTCTATCCAAGGGGATAGCTTGAGGCTCTGTCTCAAAAAAAAAAAAAGTAAAAAATAAAAACCTTTATGGTGATCCATTTCCACTTAATAAATAGTAAATATATTTTCTCTTTCTTATGAGTTTTTTGTATCATTTCTTTTTGAAAGAATCTCAGTCTGTCGCCCAGGATACAGGGCAGTTGCATCATCATAGCTTACTACAAGCTCAAAACTCCTGGGCTAAAATGATCCTCCTTCTTCACCCTCTAGATTAGCTGGGATTATAGGCATGCCTAGGAAATTTTTCTTTGTCTTTCTTTTTTATTTTATTTATTTTCTTTTGTAGAGATGAGGTCTTGTTAGGTTTTTCAGGCTAGTCTTGAACTCCTGGATTCAAGCAATCCTCATGCCTTGGCTTCCCAAAGTGCTAGGATCATAGATGAGATACCATGCCTGCTCTTATAATTTTCTTTTTTTCTTTTCTTTTATTTTCTTTCTATCTTTCTTTCTTCTTCTTCTTTTTTTTTGTAGAGACAGAATCTCACTTTATCGCCCTTGGTAGAGCACTATGGAGTCTCAGCTCACAGCAACCTCCAAGTCCTGGGCTTAGGTGATTCTCTTGCCACTTTCTTTTCTTTCTCTTTCTTTCTTTTTGAGACAGAGTCTCACTTTGTCACTCTTGGTAGAGTGCCATGGCGTCATAGCTCACAGCAACCACAAACTCTTGGTCTCAAGCAATTCTCTTGCCTCAACCTCCCAAGTAGCTGGGACTATGAGCCCCTGCCATAATGCCCGGCTATTTTTAAAGATGAGATCTCTCACTCTTGCTCAGGCAATCCACTTGTCTCAGACTCACAGAGTATATAATTTTCTTTTTCTTTTTTTTTTTTTTGAGACGGAGCCTCAAGCTATCCCCCTGGGTAGAGTGCCATGGCATCATAGCTCATAGCAACCTCCAACTCCTGGGCTCAAGCGAGTCTCCTGCCTCCGCCTCCCAAGCAGCTGGGACCACA
>CAUYQV010087857.1:0-16231 GCA_963574575.1 Galagoides demidoff | reverse complement strand
AAAGAGTAGCTACCATGACTCTGGTCACATGGCTCTACTTAGATTCAGGAAAGGCTTAGAAATGTTGTCCTTTAGCTGGGTGTTGTGGCGGGTGCCTGTGGTCCCAGCTACTTGGGAGGCTGAGACAAAGAGAATCTCTCTCTTTTTTTAAAGAGAATCTCTTAAGCCCAAGAGTTTAGGTTGCTGTGAGCTATGACACCACAGCACTCTAAAGAGAGTGACATGGTGAGACTCTGCCAAAAATAAAAAAAAACCTTGAAAACATACTAAGTAAAGCTAGACACATAAAACCACATATTGTATGACTCCATTATACAAAAGGTCCAGAATAGGCAAATCTGTAGAGACACAGACAATGGATTAGGGGTCCATAATAAGAAATAAGGAGTGAGGGCTAAGGGGAGGTGGAAACACTCCAGAATCAGATGGTGAGGATGGTTGCATACCTCTGTGAATGTGCTGAAAACCACTGAGCTGTGCATGTGAAGTGAGTCATGCATATATGACTTGATATCTCAATAAAGCAAAGCTAGTATAAAAACAAAACAAACAGAAGCCAGTCCTGACTCTTGCATTCACTAAGGTTTAAGAGAGATCAAACATGGCAAGCAGGAAGGGGCCTCAGTGGCACTATATAACAGAGATGGTGTCTGGGTCACATCTAAGTGTCTTTCTGCCACAAATACCCTTCCCAGTATCCAAAAGCTCAGTTTTCTTGTTAATGTAGAAAACTTCATGTTTGAGGGGCTGGTGACTTTAAGCCCAGCACCTGTTTCCATGGTGATATGACAGCATTGCCAAGGCCACATTGGGTCAGCTTCCTGCATAGCAGGTGTATGTGCACACACCTATGCACACAGAGCACACATGTACATGCCTTCCTCTCTAGGGCACAAAGATGTACTGTATCTCTACAGCCCAGCACCACAGAGCCTCCTTCAAACTAAACCAAAAACCATACCCAAGACCCTGAGTAAGCCTGCAGATGAGGCTTGAGCAGCCATGTGCCATCCTGTCCTCTTTAAAAGGGCTCCTAGAATATAGACCAGACTCTCTGTGGAAACAGCTACTTCTTCCCAGATGCTTTCTAAGCTCCTGCATCTTCCAGCAGCTTCATTTATGTGTGGTGTGCTAAGTGCTCTGCATGTGCTCTCCTTTAGTTACTGCACTGCCCCTTGGGAAGGCGCAACATGACTGTCATTCCCAATTCACAGGTGAGGAACGGAGGCTAAGAGAGACTGTCATTTGTCCAACGTTCAGTTGCTAAATGGCAGAGCTGAGCCCCGAACTTGGACATGTTTGATTCTGGGGCCTTAGTCACAGCACCAAGCTGCTCCGGGGTAACCCATTAGCACAAGGGAAATATTTATTCAATTCTTGTCCCAACTCTGTGACCAATAACTCCCTCTCATTCTGGGAAAAATCACTTCTCTCAGGTCTCAGCTTCCAAACTTATGTGGAGATTGGGCATTGGGGGTAAGGAATTGAAAACCCCTCCAAAAAAATTTCAGGATGTGACTTTATCTGGAAAGAGTGTCTCTGCACATATAATTGCAATAATGTGGCCACAAGCCAAGGAAGGCCTGGAGGCAACAGAAGCTGAAATTGACAAAGAAGGTCCTCCTGTAGGGCCCTGAGAGGGAGTGCAGCCCTGCAAACTCTGGGACTTCTAGCTCTGGCTTCCATAACTGCGAGAGAATGAATTCTGTTGTTTTAAGCTACCCAGCTCATGGTTCTTTGTTAGACAGTACCAGGAAGTAATGCACTTGGGGTACTGGAGGCTCAGTGAGAAGGTGTATGGGGCAGAGAGGCCAGGTCTGCCTGTCAGGCAGTCAAGCGTACAGCTGGGCCAAGAGCAGGAGAATCCATCCACCTGGCCTCTCTGGGGTGCTAGGTGGTGTGTAGAAGCTGTGCCCATTCTGGCTGGCCAGCAGGCCCACTTAGCACCTCCCTCTGGAGGATTCAGGAGGATCCTTCCTGCCTCTTCTGGCTCCTGTGGCTCCCAGTGTTCCTCAGTGTGTGGCAGGGTCACTCTAATCTCTGCCTCATCTTCCCTATATCTCTGACCTCTCCTCTTCCTAGAGACACTACCACTTAGTTCAGTGCCCATCCTAAATCCAGGGTGATCACATCTCAAGATTCTTAAATAATGGGTGGCACCTGTGGCTCAAAGAAGTAAGGCACCAGTCCCATATGCCAGAGGTGGCAGGTTCAAACCCAGCCCCAGCCAAAAAAAAAAAAAAAAAGATTCTTAAGTAATCGTGTCTTCAAAGACCCCATTTCCAAATACGGTCATATTCTGAGGTTGTGGGTGAGTGTGGATTTTGGGGGGATACCAGTCACCAGCCAGGCAAGTGCTGATGGACCTCTCAATGCCTGCTGCCCAGACCTTGGCCATGTATGTCCTCGGTCACCAGTACTTACTCTGAGGTGACTTTTGAGGATGATCACAGCACCCTGGCAATCCCGCAAGATGACCTTGTACTATGAGTATATATGTGAACATCTGAGTAGGGGCAGGCAGGACTGGCTAGGGAGAGCACAGGATTTGGAGGGCACAGGGGGGCATCTCTGCTCTAGTCCTCACAGTTGAGACTTTAGAGAAGGCGACAGTTGGGCTGCACTGAGAGAGCTCAAAGTGCTCCACTCCAAGCAATGTAAAAGAGGCAGCCCCTGATGTCTCTGGACAGGCTGGCTTCATTAGGCTGTGCACCCTCAGGCAAGTTCCTGAGCTGCAAGCACTCATCTGTAAATGGGGATAAATACCACCAACTCTGCTGGTTCTCATGAAGCTTGTGGATTGAAGCAGGTGATGTATTTCAGGCTCTGCCACTGTCACCTGGTGAAAGTGAAGGCTCTAATCACTCACTAGAGATAGGTACAGCATGTTGCATAGAGGCGGGAGGGCTGCTGCAGGGGCAAAACTCCTGGTACCCAGCCTGGCCCCTGAGCCTGTGCTCCCTGCACAGCAGGTGCTCTGTAAAGATTGACCAAATGAATGAACGGATTCTAGTCCCAACTGTCACCAGGAACTTTGGACAGCCAGCCTTGCCCAACCTGTCCTCAGCTGCTCACCAATGGTAGCATTCGAGAGAGGTGGACTTTCCCAGGCACAGCCATCACTTAGCCATGCCACCCAGAGCAAGCTCTTCCCAAATGCTCTGACTGCTGCCCACAAAGGATGCCAGCCCCAAGTCCCTGCCCACCCACCACTCCTGTGAGCAGCATGGAAGGTCATGATGGTGAAGGGTTAGCAGAGACAGGCCCAGCTCCCCAGGGGCTGAGGAAGCAGGGAGGATGCAAGGACCAAGAAACCCCTGAAAGCAGCAGCTCACAGAGCTGTCCAGGGTCCAGAGCTGTCCAGGGTCCTGGCCAGGCCCTCCTTGTTCACCCCCTGGTTGCAAACATTTGTTGAGCACCTCCCTGGATGGACGGCTCTCCTGGCCAGGCCAGCAATTTTGTTTTTTAACCTTTGACACCACTAATACTGAGTACAGCTCAGGCCTGGTGCCAGGCACTTTGACACATCTTCTAGGAAGCTGCTGGTTCAGAGGAAAGGCCCGATCTTAGCAGCCATTCCACTAGCAACTAGCACAAGTCCAAATGAAGGTCTTATTATTCTTTCCTTAAAAATGCAGCAACCTTCCTTGAAGGCCTGTCCGCCTGGTGAGGCCAGTGCAGAACTCTGTACTCTTGAGCACCTGCCTGGAGCTCGTGTGAAGACCCCTGTGGGGTCTGTCTCCTGGGAGTCTGGTTGGCTGCACCTGTACCCATCTCCCCACAGGTGTGGGAAGTACTTTTCATTCATCTCTGCAACTGTGCATCTCAGCACAAGTCAGAGCACGAGCAAGTCTGGTGAATTGAACTCTTTTTTATAACAGTGTTATTGAGGTATGACTGACATACAGTAAGCAAACTCATGTAAAGGAACAGCTAGTGACATGTTCACACCTGTGAATCCATCACCCCACAGTGACAAGAACCTCAGGAACCATGGGTTCAGGGACAGGTCAGACAAAGCTGGTGCTAGGAAGATGGGCTGGTGGGGCCAGGAAGAGTAAACATCTGTGGGGCCTGGGGCAGCTGGGATCTAACGGGGGTCCCCATGACAGACAGGACACAGGCTCAGGGGCCAGGCTGGGTCCCCAGGAGCTATGCCCCTGCTGCAGCCCTCCCACCTTTATGTGGCATGCTGTACCCAAGTGGGGATGGCCTGAGCTCCACACTCTTGTGGGGCTGCTCTGCCCTCAGGCCTGGCAGCCCTAGTACTTGGCATTTCCACCAGGACACCCCCCCCCCCGAGGGGGATAGTGGCAGTGCCTCTGAGCTGCCACAAAGGTGGCTGACCCCTTGGAACGCTGCCTCTCCAGTCTAGATATGTGTCTTGGCCTTCTCTTGCCCTCACCTCTGCCCCTGCCCCCATCAGGAGTCCCAGAGCTCCCCAGGACAGAGAGGCCACCTAGAAACCAGGGATCTGAGTTTGATCGCAGGCTCTGTGGGCCTCATTTTTCCCATGTGTAAAATGGGAAACTGGGGCTCTGAGTTAGGCTGTCTTATGTCACAAATAAGGAAACTGAGGTTGGAGCCCAATGTTTTTTCACCATCTCTTAGCTGGAAAAAGGCAGAGCTAGAACCCAAACCTGGGTCAGTTTGGCCACAGAAGTCCATACTTTCTTTCTTTCTTTTTAATGTAATTCCTAGAAAGTTTAAATTGACAAATGTGGATCATTTCTATGGCTCACATATTTCTTTTTCTATGGCTCACATATTTCTTTCTTTCTTTCTTTTTTTTTAGACAGAGTCTCATTATGTCGCCCTCAGTAGAGTGCTGTAACATCACAGCTCACAACAGCAACCTCAAACTCTTGGGCTTAAGCAATTCTCTTGCCTCAGCCTCCCAAGTAGCTGGGACTACAGGCACCCACCCCAACGCCCAGCTATTTTTAGGTTGTAGTTGTCATTGTTGTTTGGCAGGCCCAGGCTGGATTCGAACCTGCCAGCTCTGGTGAATATGGCGGGGGTGGGGGCGCCCTAGGTGCTGAACTACAGGCGCCAAACCCACTTTCTTTCTTCTTTTTTTTGAGCTCGAGTCTCATTTTGTAGCCCTCAGAAGAATGCCCTGGCATCATAGCTCACAGTAACCTCAAACTCTTGGGTTCAAGTGATTCTCTTGCCTCAGCCTCCCAAGTAGCTGGGACTACAAGCAACCACCACAGTGCCCAACTATTTTTTAGAGATAAGGTCTTGTTCTAGCTCAGGCTTGTTTCAAACTCATGAGCTCAGGCAATCCTCCTGCCTTGGCCTCCAAGAGTGCTATGATTACAGGTGTGAGTCATTATGCTTGGCTGGAAATCTATACTTTCTCTGGCAGATGTTTCTCAGCTCTGTGGCAGCTGAAAATAGACCACACCACTGCCAGCCAGGGTTCACACACCTGTCACAGCCCCCTAGTTGTGGCTATGATGCCTTCATCTACCAGAAACATAACCCTCCCCTGCCTTCGTGCCAGTGTGGGACATGAGGAAGGGGCAGGAGATAGTCCTGGGGTGCCGGGCAGAGTCTGGGGTACCCCCACAGGAGACCTGATCTCAGAGGAATGGGCTGTGCTGGCAATAAGAGAAGCCACAAAGTACCACCCCCTTGATTCTCATGGCCTGTGGGCCTCCTACAAGCTCATTAGAACTGAGGTATAAGCATGTGTGTATGTGTCTGTCCAGGTACATGTGGGTATACACACATATCTGTGCACATGCCCTGCTTGCATGTATGTTATGTATCAATATGTGCCCCTTCCTCTGAGATCAGGTCCCCCTGTGGGTGGATCCCCTATGAAGCCCTATGATGAAGGCATCATAGCCATAGCTAGGGCACCATGGCAGGTGTGTAAATCCTGGCTGGCAGTGGGGGTGTGGTCTGTTTTCAGCTGCCACAGAGCTGAGAAACATCTGCCAGAAAAAGTGTGGATTTCCAGCCAGGCACAGTGACAATGTCCATGTAGGTTTACACATGTGTGTCCACGTGTGACCATGCATGCATGTACAGCTGTAGTGTGTGGACATACACATGTCTGTGCATGAAGGAGGAAGAACAGCCCACAAGATGAAGAGGACACCAGCCCAGGGCTAGGAAAAGAGACTCAAGGACTGGCTTCTGCCCTGGGGAATCTTGCTGTCCCAGACAGACAGACAACCATGAAGAGGTGGAAAGAGCTAAGTGCCCAAGGTGGGAAGATTCAGAGAAAGAAATCACTTCCCACTGCCTGTGGAGATCAGAAAAGCCACAGAGAAGGAAGCAGCATCTGGTTGATCTGAAATTCGGGCATAAGGGCCCCCTGATTGCCTTGGGGAATTCTCCTATTGCAGAACGCATCCACCAGGGTGGCATTAATTTTAAAATAGAGAATAAGCATTGGTGAAGATGTGGAGAAATCAGAACGTTTATACATTGCCGGTAAGAAGCAAAATGGTGCAGCTGCTGCAGAAAACAGTCCAGTGCTTCATCCTGACGTTACACACAGAATCACCATATGATCCCACAGTTCTCCTCCTAGAGATTGGCCCAGAAGAATTGAAAACTGGGACTCAAATGAATATTTGTATGCTAATGTCAACCCAAACATCCACCAACTGATGAATGGATACACAAAATGTGGTCTGTCTCTATAATGGAATACGATTCACCACAAGAACGAAGCCCTGACATGTGCCATGACATGGATAAACCTTGAAACATGATGCTGAGTGACAGAAGCAGACACAAAAGGCCACACGCTGTATGACTCCACTTATATGAAATGTCTAGATCAGTTAGAACCATAGAGGCAGAAAAGCAGATTAACGGTTGCCAGGGAATGGGGGAAGGAGAAATGGGGAGTGACCTCTAGTGGGTATGAGGTTTCTCTTTGGGGTGATGGAAGTGTTCTGGAGCTAGACAGAGGTGGTGGTTGAACCTCACTGTGAATGTACTAAATGCCACTTAGTTGTACAATTAAAAATGGTTAAGTTTATGTTACATGAAATTCATCTAAATAAAAACAAAATAAAAGTACAAGGAAGCCTAAAGTTGCCAGTCCCAACAGAATTTCTTCCAAATTCTATAGAGAGCTGATAACCTAAGCCCCTGTCTTTGCAGACATCCCTAGGCCGGGTTTGAACCCACCAGAACCCGCCAGCCTCAGTGTATGTGGCTGAGCTACAGGTGCTGCCCTGGTTTCACCTTTCTATTGTAATTGCTCACCTGGATGGAGCATACGGAAAGACCCTGGAAGCTCCAAGCTACAGAAAGGACCCCAGCCAGCACTCAGAGGCTGCACTGGCTCAGTCCTGCTGGGAGTGACGGTTGTCTGACAGGCTCTCACAGAAGACCATGAATGTTGACACTCACACTCTGCAACTCTGGAGATGCTTGCATCTGCCTGCTACAATCCTAGCTCACAGAGATCATCAAGGGATACTGCCTCTGTATGCTCAGTGGACAGGCCCTGGGATGTGTGGAGCAGAAGAAGATCTGAGCATCACATAGGGTAACTACATTCACTGGAGGTACAAAGACAGATGCTGAAAAGAAAGCTTGAGGGAGGTGATGGGAATGGCAGTGTATCGAGGAGCCCAGAGTGAGAGGTGATTCTGTGCTCCCGAAAAGCTGTGGGATCTCCTAGAGGCTGGAGGACAGTCCTCCCAGAGCCTGACCCAGCTAGAGCTGAGGGGCTGCCTGCTGTGGTCTGGGCTCACCCTGGCCTGGGTAGGAACTGAGGAACCCTGGGACAAGCAGCAGCTTGGGCAGATCAGCCTGGTCCTTGAGTGAGCTGAGCTATTTCCAGAGTGCTCAGAGGAGGGAGGCTGATTTAAGCCTTTTTCTCTCTGCTCTCTAGAAATAATTAAGGGGTAAGTGGTTCAAGAGGGAACTGAGTGGCCCTTCTGAAGCAGCTCAGAGCAAACAGCCCCCTAGAGAGGCTGGGATCACCTCCGATTCTCTTCCCAGCAGAGCCTCCTGGGCGAGAGAGCCTGGCCAAACCCCAGCAGCTTCTCAGGCTCTGCTGGGTGCTCTTGACTACCTCCTCTGACTTGGGTTGAAGGAGGAGCCTACCAGGCAAGCACGGGATTGTGGGGTGGACACCCCACTAGCCAGGATCTCTGCCCTACACTGATGGCCCCATGTTATGCTACAGTTTTGCAGCAAGACGCTGCAGGGGAGGCAGGCCCCACTGGGTAGAGACTCAAGCACCACTATGCCCAGAGACCCTCCCCTTGGAGAAAAGTTTCCCAGTTAGGTAGGCGGACACTGAGGTTGGGCAGGAAGCTGGCAAGAGAGCTGGGACAGGAACCTCCATAGAGTCAGGAACTCAGTGGGGACTCAGACAAGTGAGAGTGACGGTGATGCCTGACATCTGGGCCAGAAGCAACCACATCCTGGGGCTCTGATTTTGTGTTCCAGGTCAGTTGGGCACTGAGTAGTGGGCCTGGTAATCTCTCCTGGGAGCAGGAAATAGTCTCTGGCTGGTCACAGGAACCTGTCATCCTCAAACTCATCTGTGACTCTGTCCTTACCACAGATCCCACACTGCTGTTTGCAGGCAGCCAGAGTAGGAAGAAAAGGGTGGACCTGGGCGCTGTATGCTCCTAGACAAGTGACTTACCTGCTCTGGGCCTTACATTTTCCTGTCTGTCAAATGGGGTGTTATGGACTGAATGTCTGTATTCCTCTAAATTCCTATGCTGAAGCCCTAACCTCCAAGGTGATGGTGCTTGGAGATGGGGCCTTTGGGTGGTGATGGGGGTTACATGAGGTCATACGGGTATGGCACCCATGATGGGACTGGTGTCTTCCTAAAAAGAAGAGATTATACAACTCTCTTGCTCTCTCTGCCACATAAGGACACAGGGAGAAGGCAGCTCTCACCAGAAACCAAATCTGCCAGACCTGGGTCTGGGACTTCTGGCCCCCAGAACAGTGAGGAAATGAGCTCTTGTGGTTTAAGCCCCAGCCTGTGTGGTTTTGTGATGATAGCCTCAAGTTAATGGGACATGGGACAATGTCTGGACCAATCAGGGAGATAGTGTTAAACACAATTGTTAGCATTACTTTTCTTTTCTTTTCTTTTTTTGCATACAGAGTCTCACTATATCACCCTCGGTAGAATGCCACGGCGTCATAGCTCATAGCAACCTCCAATTCTTGGGCTTAAGTGATTCTCTTACCTCAGCCTCCCAAGTAGCTGGGACTACAGGCGCCTACCACAATGCCAGGCTATTTTTTTGTTGCAGTTATCATTGTTGTTTAGCTGGCCAGGGCTGGGTTTGAACCCACCAGCCTTGATACATGTGGCTGACGCGATAACCACTGTGCTACAGGCGCCAAGCCTATGTTTTTTGTTATTGTTATAGTAGTCATTGTTGTTTAGCAGGCCTGGGTCAGGTTTGAACCTGCCAGCCCCAGTGTATGTGGCTGGAACCCTAACCACTGAGCACCAAGCTCACAATCGCTAGCATTATAGGTGCCAGGACACAGTGCTGGTGAAGCAATCAGATGCCACAAATTCCTACACTGTGCCTCCACATGCCTGGCATTGAGACTAGGAACCAAAAGGCCAGTGCAGCTCAGACGTTTCTCAGGAGCCTCTAGGGCACTGGGCTGTGAAGGCTGCAACTCCACCCCAACCCACATACAGGCCCCTGTGTGGCTGGCATAGCCTGCTCTTGCCAGAGACCCACCTGTATCATGTATAGCTGAGCGATGCGGTACTCCTCCACAGTCATGGGCAGAGGAATCCGATATTCTTTTACAATCATCTTGGAGTTCAGGCCTTCCCGTTGATGGGGAACTGTGAGTTGGGACTTCTAGACGAGGTTCCTTAAATAATCATGACAAAGTTCACCAAAGACCCCTGAGAGAGAGAGAGAAGGGACAGGACAGTCACTTTGTGCAAAGGCTAGTGGACCCGACAGCAGAGAGGAAAGGCCCAGTGCAGACCCAAGGCTAGTATCTCCCTAGCCTCTCTGGCCTCCACTTCCCTTGTGAGCTGAGAGCTGCTGAAGGACAAATGAGAGGCTGTTGTATATAAACCCTCTGACCAACAAACAGCCACAGGGAAGCAAAGAATTGTCACCCTATCAGCAAGGACCAGATGCTCTTGTTCTATTCACAATCCTAATATCACAGTTCCTGCTCCCCAGTCAGCCTGTGACAACTCACATAATGATGCTTGGTCATGGGAGAAAAAGCAGAGCAGATGAAACCAAGAAGAAGGGGCACAAGACATTTTCAGATCAGCAGTTGAAGCCCGCCCTTCAGGTTCAGGGCAATCTGCTCATGTTACTCGCTGCAGACAGTATCACTGCACCCTGGCAGAAGACTCTGAGTGAGCTAAAATTTGGTTTGGGTTCAGTACAGATTTACTGGCACATTTTCCCTTCCTTACATTGGGCTGGGTCTGGGAGGTACAGGAGACAAGATAAGCAGTGTATTCATGAGAATGTCTATTTAAGCTGACAATATATTTGAGGAAGATTTTCACCTAAAGCAATCAAATTTTAAAAATACATAATGCTGGCTTTGTGCCTGTGGCTCAACCAGCTAAGGCACCAGCCACATATACCAAAGCTGGCGGGTTCGAATCCAGCCCAGGCCTGCCAAACAACAATGACAACTACAACTAAAAAATAGCTGGGGCATTGTGGCGGGTGCCTTAGTCCCAGCTACTTGGGAGGCTGAGGCAAGAGAATCACTTAAGCCCAGAAGTTGGAGGCTGCTGTGAGCTATGATGCCATGGAAGTCTACCCAGGGTAACAGCTTGAGGCTCTGTCGCAAAAAAACAAAATAAAACAAAACATAATGCTTGGAGGAGGCACATTCTCAGTTATCTGGAAAATGAAATCACCCATTACAACCTAAGCCCCAGATGCTAAGACTTTGCTGGAAATATCATCTGGACACCCCCAGAAGTTACAGGCTATTTAATATAAAGCCAGGTAAAGGTTTCCAGGATGGGCAGTGGCAAAATCAGAATAGTATTTTATAATAGAAAGACCATGCCAAGGTCAGCAGGCAGGACTCTAGCTAAGTGACAAAAGCCAGGGGCTGCTGAGTCAGGTGGCTTCCCTGATCTAAATGAAGCATTGAGCATTGCCTAGCACTAAAGCATTATGGGGTCTCTAACAAGACTGAGAAAAGCATATTTACCAGAACACTTAGGAAGACCAGCATATAGGGTTAAGAAATTCTTTTTTTGTTGTTGTTTCAGGTTAATTTGAGGGTACAGAGAATTAGTTTACAATGTTTGCATTTGTTAGGTAGAGTCCCTCTTATATTCGTGTCCCACCTCCAAGAGGTGTTGCCATACATCCTAACACTGTGCCCATTAAGTGGGAGCATACCCATTCTCCCCTCCGCCCTCATTCCCCTGCCCCCCCCCCGAAAATATTCTTAAATCTTAAATAAGCCACTTAGGGAGAGAGACAGAGAGGGTGAAAGGTCATGTGAAGGGGTCAGAGATGACTCCTGTGTTGCCCTAAAACAGCCCCCTGTGGTTTCCTTCATGGCTGGTAGGAACCTTAGCCCAAAGGGGCATCCAACTCAAGTTCTCACATCCAGTTGCTTTTAATATAGAGCAAATGAACATCTTTATAGCCAATTAGAGCTCATCTTCTGTATATGCCCCATAAAACTGCACCCCACATCTACTGGCCATACATAAGACAAACTCTGGAGCCATAAATGACCCCAGACCCCTACTGCCCCTGGGAGCTCTCTGGCTCAGAACTCCTGGTCATGCTACTGAGCAATGTCACCTGGACACATAAAACCTCTCTCTGGCTCTCCTCTCCCAGGGAGCTCCTGCATCCTCTTCCCTTCCCCTTCCCCTTCATGCCAAACTGTAAAGCTCTAAGTTACTGTCTTGCCTATTCCCTGATCAACCCTAGAACAAGTGAAAAGAGACCATTGCTGGCTTTCTTCGAGGTTGGTGAGTCTAGCTAACAGCCCACAGGGCATGCAGGTGTGGAGCCTGTGGAGAAAGCAAAGGTCAGGGGGGCTGCCTTTGTAGGGTTCTTCCCCACACCCCCCACACTCCAATGGGCCTCTGAGATGCATGGCCCAGGCCAACATGTCTATGTTCTCTTATGTCTGCCTAAAAGCTGAGGCCACAGGAGAGAGAAGCAATGGCCCTACAGCCTCCAGGGCCCTGCCTATTCCCTGAGAAGGTTTGGAACAAGAGCCCCACTCAGCTGGCTAAAATAGCAAGGAATCTGACAACAGGATGGGTTTTCAACTGGCTAAGAGGGTACCTCAGGCACTAGATTTGGGAACCTTCCTTGCAGATACAAAGGAGAGAGAGAGAACCCTGTACCTGGTTGAAATTAGGGTTGCAGATGAGGACAAGGAAATGGAGGTTCAGTGTGGCTGTGTTTCCAAAGCTCTTCCACTTGGTTCTTCATTGAAGATCATCTGACCCAGAAGAGACTTTGGAAGCCACAGAAACAGTGCACTGGTGTGACATGTGGCACCCACCTATGTCTATGGGGCCTCAGGTGTGCTCCTTTACAGCTCAGGTAAATGCAATGACCCAGAGTGACCTTAAACAAGTCCCATTTGGTCATCTAAACTACAGATTGTCAGACACAATCTCTATATGTTCTTTGGAAGTCTGAAGGAGTCTGTCCTTCAAAGTCTTACCTGCCTGTCATGCTCACTACACCCGAGTCAGAACACCCTCCATGCCCTTAGATTCCCAGCCCACCAGGTGCTGCTGTAGACACACAGGTTAGGAGTGAGGCAGGACTTTAG
Organism: Galagoides demidoff; assembly: GCA_963574575.1. Taxonomy (NCBI): domain Eukaryota; kingdom Metazoa; phylum Chordata; class Mammalia; order Primates; family Galagidae; genus Galagoides; species Galagoides demidoff. Next base: position 3,451 of record CAUYQV010087857.1, on the reverse strand, counting down.
GGCTGGACTAAGTATACTCCTTAAATACCTCCAGCTCCTCAAGTGACAATCAGGGATGAACTCTGAGAGCCTGAGTCAGCACCCAAACACTGGCTCAGGTCTCAGATTTCAGAGGTACATGATGATGCTCCACAAAGACAAGCCACCAGGTGAACTGTGATCACACAAGTGGTATCCACAGTCTTGATGTGCCAGCAGAGGGACAAGACAGAGAGGGAACACAAGCCCAGAGAGCCCAGAGGCCCCTTGGCAGCTCCCACTACCCAGGTGGAGTCAGACTAGTGAGCAAAGCTTAGGGCTGACCAGGGGCAGCAGCCACATGACTATTCTGAGGACCATCAGACAACATGAATGTTTAGGATGCGATTCTATCTACAGCTGGGTTAGACAAAAAACAACCATGTTTCTGACCACGAGGAACTAAAGAGAGCCATGGAGGTAAGCAGGCAGGCAGATGCACAGATAGGCAGGAGGAAAGAATATACTGTTACAGATTAGTGCATAGGTGACTAATAGCAGGAGAGAGGACTCAGAACTCTGAGTGACAGAATGTAACAGACAAGAGGTCACTATGGGATGCAACTGCAGACATGGTGATGCCTTTACCAGCCATGTGATCTACCAGAAAAGTATCTGCTGAGCCTTGGTCTGTCCTTATGTAAAGAGGGAGATAAGCCCACCTGACTTCAGAGTTACCATGAAGGTTACTGAAATAGGATCAGCCATTCAGCCCAGGGAGCCTCAGGAAAGGCTTCATGGAGGGTAGAGCTGGGTTTCCTAAGACCTGTGGCTGGGGGCAGGTGAGAGGAGGGTTTGCTCTGATAGAAGGATCAGTGGAACAAGGGCCCCAGGCAGGGACATATTCTCCTTCTATGTGTCCCATAATGGCTATGCTTTATCCTGCCCCAAATTTATGAAATTGGGCAGCCAGAAAGCCTTTAAAAAAGAAATACCTGATGTTGAAATCCATCTGATCAACAGATAAATAAAAATAAGGTCACTGATGGAGAAGTCCTGATGAATGATGAATTCATACTTATGAAATATTTTGAAATCATTGTTATTACAGCTAGTGAATAGAATATAAAAACCTGAACAAGGACTGCAAATAATAACATAACAAGACCACGATGGAAACATAATTTCCTCAACTTCCATAGGATAGGCATTGGTTTGTTAAGAAGGTAAAAAAAAAAAAAAAAAAAAAAGAATTATAAGGGATGAACAGGCAAAGCAGGGAGGATTTTTAGGGCAATGAAACAGTTCTGTATGATCCTACAATGGTGGAAACATGTCATCATACATTTCTCCAAACCCATAGGCTGGACAACACCTAGAGGGAGCCCGAATGTAACTCATGGACTCTGGTGACAATGAAGTGTCAATGGTAGGCTCGGCTCCTGTGGCTCAAGTGGCTAAGGCACCAGCCACATACACCTAAGCTGGCGGTTTCGGGTCCAGCCTGGCCTGCCAAACAATAATGACGGCTGCAACCAAAAAATAGCCAGGCATTGTGGTGGGTGCCTGTAGTCCCAGCTACTTGGGAAGTGGAGGCAGGAGAATTGCTTGAGCCCAGGAATTAGAGGTTGCTGTGAGCTGTGATGTTATAGCACTCTACCCAGGGTGACAACTTGAGGCTCTGTCTCAAAAAATAAATAAATAAAATGAAATGTCAATGGCAGTTTGATTACCACAAATGTCCCACATTTTTCTTGTGTAAAATTGGGTATGTGGGAACTCTATACTTTCCTTTTTCATTTTTGAGACAGAGTTTTACTTCATTGCCCTTTGTAGTGTGCTGTGGCATCATAGCTCATAGCAACCTCAAACTCTTGGGCTCAAGCGATACTCTTGCCTCAGTATTTCCATTTTAGTAGAGACAAGGTCTCATTTTTGCCCAGGCTGGTCTTGAACTTATGAACTTAAGCTATCCACCTACCCAGCCCCCAAGAATGCAAGGATTATAGGTGTGAGCCACTGTACCTGGCCCAAAATCAATATCTTTAATCTTTCAAAAAGTTTTTTTCTCAGAAAGGATAGGTTAGAGATCAGAGGCTGCGGAAGAAGGGAATTAAAGTCATTGTTTAATGAGTACAGAATTTCTATGTGAGTGATGGAAAATGCTTTGGGAACGGTAACAGTGATGGTTGTGCAACATTGTGAATTGTACTTAATGTGATGGAATTGTACATTTAAAAATAGTTAGGGGCAGCACCTATGGCTCAGTGAGTAGGGTGATGGCCCCATATACTGAGGGTGGCGGGTTCAAACCCGGCCCCGGCCAAACTGCAACAAAAAATAGCCAGGTGTTGTGGTGAGTGCCTGTAGTACCAGTTACTTGGGAGGCTGAGGCAAGAGAATCACCTAAGCCCAAGAGCTGGAGGTTGCTGTGAGTTGTGACACCACTGCACTCTACCAAGGGCAATAAAGTGAGACTCTTTCTCTAAAAAAAAAAAAAAAAAAAAAACTAAAAAAGGCAAATTTTATTTCATATATATATATATATATATATTTGCCACAATATAAAAAAATCAATAATGCCAGGTGTGGTGGATTATACCTATAATGCTAACTCTCTGAGAGGCCAAGGTGGGTAGATCTCCTGAGCTCAGGAGTTCAAGACTAGCCTGAGCAAGAGCAAGACCCGGTCTCTAAAAACTAGCTGGGCCTTGTGGTGGGCACCTGTAGTCACAGGTATTCTGGAGGCTGAGGCAAGGGAATCTCTTGAGCCCAAGAGTTTGAGGTTGCTACGAGCTATGCCATGAAACTGTCTCAAAAAAAAAAAAAAAACAATAATGTAACATACCAAAACCATTGAATTGTACAGTTTAAACAAGTAAATGTATGGTATGTTAATTATATCTCAATCAAGCTAGTGTCAAAAGTTTTCCTCTGGCTGGACATGGTTGCTCATGCCTATAATCCTAGCACTTTGGGAGGCTGAGGAAGGAAGATCCACTGAGTTTAAGAAATTGAGACCAGTCTGAGCAAGAGCAAGACCCATCTCTACTAAAAATAGAAAATTTAGCCAGCGGTGGTGGTGTTAGACACCTGTAGTCCCAGCTATTTAGGAGGCTGAGGCAGAAAGATCACTTGAGCCTAGGAGTTTGAGGCTGCTATGAGCTGAAATTGTGCCTATGAGTACCCAGCCACTGCACTCCAGCCTGGGCAGCACTGGGAGACCTTGCCTTAAAAATAATTTTTCTGGGCTCAGCGCCTGTGGCTCAATCGGCTAAGGCGCCAGCCACGTACACCTAAGGTAGTGGGTTCGAATCTCTAGCCCGGGCCCACCAAACAACAATGATGGCTGCAACCAAAAAATGGCCAGGCGTTGTGGTGGGCGCTTGTAGTCCCAGCTACTTGGGAGGCGGAGGCAGGAGACTCGCTTGAGCCCAGGAGTTGGAGGTTGCTATGAGCTGTGATGCCATGGCACTACCCAGGGGGATAGCTT
>CAUYQV010087854.1:0-15572 GCA_963574575.1 Galagoides demidoff | reverse complement strand
TTTTTGGCTGCCATGTGGCTATTTTGCCAGGATATGAGTTTTATATTATTTTTGTTAATTTTATAATGTTAAACTGTAATCATAACAAATAATTGCTGAGAAGTGATCATCTAGAACTGCTTATCAAAGTTTGCATTGTTGTCAGGCTCTGCCCCCCTTCAATGGTGTCCCGCTTTACCAATGTTAAAATCTGGTCAGCTTATGCTACTGCCTTATTTGTAGGGCTGTTAGCACAGCCCAGCAGAGGGAATTTTCAATGGGCTGGTGTAGTAGTTCTGGCCCTTTTGATTATAAGACCAGTACCAACTTTCCCAGAGCCTCACATAAATATACTTTGTGTCTTTTTTGACTAATAATATACTTAATGACTACATTCAGTAAAGCATTTAATTGGGCTTTTTAAATTTACAAGAAAGTATCAATACCAGTTGTACATATCTGAGATGTATGTTTCAGTCTGAGATAGTGAGTGGTGGGTTCCTGGTCCTTTAGAAGAATTTTTCCCTCTGCCCTGGAAGTTCTGGACCCATAGCCTGGGAATGGTCTCAATAGCCTGTTTTCTTTTAAAAAAAAAACGGGAAAGGAAAGACACACAGAGTGACTGAATTGCTATCTTACAGACCTGACAGTCTGAATGAAAGCATCTGGGTTGAAAGTACATTTGCTGTTTGTGTATGAGGGGTTTTGTGACAAAGTGCTTTAAGGACTGATGGAGAAGCCACACCAGGGTTATTCCTCTGCTGAAAGCGCAGGTGCCAGGTTGCCTCACCCTCTCATGAAACCAGAAAAGGGAGAGAGTGCCTTTTGCCACTTCAAAAGCCAACTATTTGTTGAATTCCTCTGCCCTGCAATTGTTTTAAACGTGGGGAAGAGCTAACAGCATTCAGGTCTGTCCTGCTCTGCTGTGTTTATGGAGTGAGTTCTAGCCTTACCTTCACTCACTCCAGACTGCACACACAGGGCACGTGTCCCTGCCCTGCAGAGACTTGGGAGGGCATAACTTTGACGCATGTTTTGTGTTTCACCGGTCAGGCTCATTCATTCAGTATTAAGACCCTGTGGGACAGGGACCAACCAGCCTGTGTCCTGGTGACAAAGAAGATGTGACAGGATTCCTATTTTTTTAAGAAGTTTACAGCCTGGAGAAGAAGGTGGTCAGCTACATACCACCTTTTAGCATATATTTAGATGTATGATGATGGATGCACAGGGCTTGGCAGGGGCTCCAGAAAGAAGGATTGATAACCTCTGGATAGAGGACGGGGATAGAGGTGAAAATGGGCTTATTAGACACAGGTGTGCCATGGGTCTGCCGTAGCATTAGCTAAAGCATGGCTGTTGGGGGAGTGTGTGTGTGTGTGTGGCAGCGGTGGTGGGGGGGGAGGGGGAGGGGTGTCAGTTTCTTTTGCTGACATGTCCCAGACAACCTCAGAGCAGCAGGAAGCCTCGGTGATAGTCTAGCCACCTGCTTTTATTCCCTTGACCCCTTGGCATCAAAAGGTGCCAGTTAGAGCCTGGATTTTGCACTGGAATTAGTAAACAGGGAGCTCACCAGCAATGGGCTGAAACCTCCCTTGGAGTTAGCTGTGAAGCCTGGGCCTTTCCATCCTGGGAATTATGCTCTGCCCCTTCCTAAATTCCCATTGTGGTTTCAAATGAAGAGGCCATTGTTCACTTTCCTTCCTAAAAGGAGCAATATATTTAACTTCTGGCTCTGCGCCTGACTGATGGAGAGTTGATCTTTCTGAAGGCAACACCCGTGGCTCCCATCAGGACAAACATGTCTGAGTGCCCATTTAGATGCTGCACCGGCGCAGCAGGGACCTTACTGGCATGTCCTGCTGGGTGGGGCTCTTGATGCCCGCCGTGTGTTCGATAGAAATAAAAGGCAAAGTCTGAGCTCTTTGTGGCAGCTAACGGTTCTCCAAAGGACATGTTACAGCAGTTTAAAAGCAAATGTCTGTTACATGTCATGAGTTGTTCTAAAAAAAAAAAAAAAAAGCAAAGGTCTGATTTTAGGACTTTGAAACACAACGCAAAAGAGCAGCCTTTTTGAATAGTTGGGGCATCCAGGCAGGTGTCCCAGAGCAGAAGTTTTCACTTATTTTTAAGCAACAAAATACTTTTTTTCCCTAATGAAATCTCCTGCAGAATCTGAATACTGCAGTTTCTCATCCCGACATGCTTTATATTTTGGGCCAGATAATTCTTGGTTGCAAGGACTTCTGTGTACATTGTAGGACGTTTAGCAGCCTCTCCAGCCTCTACTTTGTAGGTCCCAGTGGCACCTGCTCCTTGACTTGTGACATTGCAAAATGCTCCCTGGGGAGCAAAACCACCCTCTGCTGAGAATCCATGCAGTACAGTCTATAGGCCAGGTGTGGTGGCTCACTCTTGTAATCCTAGAACTCTGGGAGGCTGAGGAAGGTGGATCTCCTCAGCTTAGGAGTTCAAGACCAGCCTAAACAAGAGTGAGATCTGGTCTCTACAAAAAATAGAAAAAAATAATTAGCCAGGTGTTGTGATGGGCACCTGTTGTCTCAGCTACTGGGGAAGCTGAGCCATGAGGATCTCTTGGGCCAAAAGTTTGAGGTTGCTTTGAGCTATGATGATGCCATGGCACTCCTCAACCCAGGATAATAGAGTAAGATTCTGTCTCAAACAAACTAAAAAAATTCTCACTAACACTGATTTTAAAAAAAGAAGGAGCCCATGCTTTGCCAGCAGGAATAAGCTCCTCCTTTAGAGCTCTGCCAGGGTTCCTGAGTGGCAGCGTTCGGGAGCAGGGAGGGAGCTCTGGGCTACATAGATACCCTAGTCCAAGGGGTACCTTATAACCTGTAAAACCCAGGGTGTGGACAACCTCTGATAAACAAAAGGTAACAGCTTTAGGCAAATCTAGAGATATTTTGAACCCATATGCACTTGAAATGTGCGTACTATACTCAGGTGTGTAGAATAAAGGAAAAAAGGTGGGTGATGGCTGCCTGATGCCTTGGCACTGGGGTTGGCCACCATGATTTGCCTCATTTTGCCAGGGATCCCAGCTGAAGGCCTGTGGCTCCCAGCACAGCTATAGAGTCACCCTTGCGGCATAGAAAACCCAACAAGTCCCCGTGGGACTCAGCTTTTCATGATAATTAACATGTGCTTCTATATAGGTGTCAGTGACCAGAAGCCTGGCACCGTCCCCTCTGCCCTGCCACTCTGAGGATGGGTTGTGTGGGGACTCTAGGACCATGGCACGTGCCAGGCCCACTTGTTCCTTCCTAGGTCAGGGTGACGAAAGTGCTGTTGGTGCCTGTCTCACAGACAAGAGCAGGACCTCAGTTATGGTGTCTTGTTTATCAGTATCAACAAGAACCCCACCACTGAGTGAGCCACCTCACCTGTGGAGAGACATACCAGCTCTAGGGGACAGGGACCTGGCTGCTCAGAGAGTCTCAGCTTCAATCTGTCTCTTCAGAAAATCCTCCTGACCCCAAAGGACAGCTTAAGCACAGTGTTAAATCCATGAGTGGTCTGTGCCTAGCTTAAGTACTCTCCAAACACCTCAGAGATTTGTAGGAGACTTGTAAAGGTCTCTGGGCAAATAAGACAATGTTTCATTTGTCCCCAAAGATCACGTGACCACTACTGTAGCTTTGGGAACAAAGGAATGAGCAAAACTCATGTCACTGATAGGTCTGTGTGTGGATTTCCATCCCCGCTGAGAAACCACTTCCAGAACTGCTTCAGGGACCCTGTAGAAGTTTGCATAGCAGTGACAACATCCCCCATCACCCTCCTCTCCCACTGGCACTGCTGTGGCTGGGTGAGGGGCGCTCAGGGAGACGAGGTGCTGGGAACTTGGGTAGGGGACCTGAAGCCCCTTTGCTTCTGGCCTGCAATGGGGAAGATTGCTATAAGAATAAAATAAAATTTCCCTTAAGATTTGAAATCAGCTTGATTTACTTAACTCTCTGGTGTGTGGATTACTGCTGTCAGATAAGCACACAAACCTTTGAACTGAAAACAGGCTGGACAAAAGTTACCACTGATAACATTGGTTTATAGGAGACGTTATCTATGAGTGACCCAGGTACATAATTGGTTTCTTCTGAAAGAGGAGTGGGGGTTCCCAGGATGCTTCTGTCCCCATGGTTCCCTAATATGTGACTGTGTTTCCTGAGCTCTGTACTTTTGTCACCTTTTATCAACAAAATATGCAACCAGTTCCAGGTAATACTGCCAGCCTGGAAAACTAACTGTAAGAGTAGGTAGGTTTAACAGCTAGTAGTTTTAGCAAATACTCCTGCATTTACACATAACTTTATAATGTGTGAGTTATGCTTACATGTCTTATCTTGTTTAATTATTATAGGTGAGCTGTGTGAGCTGGGACCTCTCTTGGCCTTATCTTGAGAGAACTTAGGGAATCTGATGATGTTGCAGCCTCCAAGGAGACTTCTCAGCACCTTCCTATGCCCTGTGGAGGCCCACTTTCCTCCCCTTCCTGGGTTGGCACTGACCTGCCTTTTACTTATTTTTTAATTAAAAAAATTTTTATTTTTTTTTAGACAGAGTCTCTGTTGCCTAGGTAGAATGCCACAGCAACCTCAAACTCCTGGGCTCAAAACCAGGTGTGGTGGCTCACACCTGTAATCCTAGCTGTCTGCAGTTCAAGATCAAGACCCTGTCTCTACTAAAAATAGAAACATAGCTGGGTGTTGTGGCAAGCACCTGTAGTGTCCCAACTACTCTGGAGGCTGAGGCAAGAGGATCTCTTGAGCCCAAGAGTTTGAGGTTGCTATCTCAAGAAAAAAGCTTAAGCAATCTTTCTGCCTGCACTGTCTCCCAACCCCTCCTCTGTCCCAGGGCCCCTGGACATGAGTTAGGTACTAGAGATAATGCCACAATTGCTTTTGCATTCTGTTCACTTGTGTGTGCCATTGGTTCTTAGGGTTTAAAATTCAGATTCTTGGTTTCCACCCCAGGTACTCTGATTCAGTTTGGGATGGAATCTGGTAATCTCCATTTTTTGGCCAGTGAAAACACTGATGGGGACGGAGCTCACTGCCGGCCCAGGGTTCACCTGTGTGTGTGTGTGCACAGACTTTGCACACCTTCTCTTGTTCACGCTGATCGCCCGGGGCTCACCTGTGTGTGTGTGTGCACACAGACTCTGCACACCTTCTCTTGTTCATGCTGCTCGCCCAGGGCTCACCTGTGTGTGTGCACACGGACTCTGCACACCTTCTCTTGTTCATGCTTATATCAATTTTCTTGATAGGGTGCCTAGCACGGATGTGCTGTGCTACGAATGTCTGAGTGAATGATCACGAGTTTACGTGGGAAGGTGCATCAGAGCCCAAGTTAAAGCTCAGAGGCGGTTCCCAGGCAGCACAGCTGCCGCGTGGAGCTGGCCCTGAGCAGCCGGCGGTCCTGTTGAACCACAGCATCCTGGAGACCCAGAGATGGACACAAGCAGTCCTTAACTTATATTTTAGATTTTTCTATGGCATGTCAGTACAGTCCACCAGGAAACCACTAATGGGCATTAGGCACTCATTAATGGCAGATCCCAGGAGATTTTACAAAATAAAATCTCCCCCTGACCCCTAGAAAACTTTTGGTCTTTCCATGAGTAAGAGACTTTGAGTACACAGGCAGTGGGACTGGGCAAGATTGTAACTGTTACCTGGAGTGCTCAGTGCAGACAGGCGCAGCTGGAGCGGCCCAAGATACCTCCGGATGAGGAAGCCCTCGGGGAGGTTTGGGAAGGGGAGAAGCCATTCCAGGTGGGAGGAGTGATGGGGGCAGAGTCCTGGTGGGAGACGCACCCAGAAAGCAGGTTTGTGTAGGGGAGGAATGTTCGTTATCCAGAGGGGCTGCTGGTCCAGGTTTGGGAGGGCCTTAAACAAAAGGTGGGGGTGTAACACAGCTGGGGTGGGTGGCACATTCAGCCCTTAAAAGTCTGTTGCCCTTTCCCTTGGATCCCCTTATTAATAAAGATCATGGATCATTTAACCTGAGGTAATACCCATGCGCTCCTCTTTCTGGAGAACCCAGCCTTCCCTTCCAGATCAGTGGAAGGCAGCCCCTGGGCCACCTGGGACAGTTCCATTTGGTGCTTTCCCACAGAGGAGTGCCTGCGTGTCCCCGCCTGCTGTGTGTGCCCACGGACAGAACACACCTCCAACCTGCCACAGTCCCTTGTTGTGCAGTGTTTTGCCAGCACCTTCAGTGACAATTTTTTAAAAATCAGAGCTATGATTTCTTTAGTTATGAGTCCGATCCGTGGCGCTCAAACACCTGGAGCTCTAGAATAAAGCTTTTGGTTTGGTTGCTGGAGTCAGGCTCTCTGCTCTTCCCAGGTCTGCACAAACAGCCTCAGTGAGAGTGTTCTCATCACAGTGTCACGTCTTCCTACCCCTTTGATCCAGGATAATTTCTTTTTCGTCTTGCATGGTAAGTTTGCCCCAAGGAAGTCCGAGGTTTCATCTGAAGGCTTCTGTTTTGTTTATAGTTTGCCACAAATCCTGGAAGAAGACAGTTTTCTGTTGTTTATGTAGCTTTGAGTAGAAGGCTATAGCCTATTTTAAAATAGTTCCTGTTTAGAATTTTTTACCTACAATTATAGTGTGAAGTTAAGTACCCAGTCCCTGTGTTCACGAGGAATTTTCTCATACAGCTGCAAGAAAATGTAGAGAGTTTTGTCTTGGAAATTCGGCCCTTTCATCTCTCGTGAGTTATTGCTTCAGGAATGCAGTTTACCAACATGGCTTAGAAGCAGTCTGTAATGGAGAAATAGATGCACTCATTAAAGGCCGCAGAGAGGCTTTCCTACTCCCCTCATTCCCAGCCTGAACCAGATGCTGAGAACAGCTCAAACTACTTCATCTCTCTCTGATTCCAGCCTAGGATGTTTGTTGTAGGCCCTAGACAAACCAGATATTTTGATAATTGACCCATTTTACTTCTGTGAAATAAAGCTTCTTGAATAAAGCTTTGACCTGGCCTTTAAACACCCAAAACATCTTCAGTGGGAGCTCCTCTTTGGGGAAGATGAAAAAATCTCTGTGTCTGTCAGTCACAGAAAATATTTCCCACCAGTGTCACTTGAAATTCCATCATTGCCTATAAAACTTAAAAAATATTTTTTTTCTAGGTAGGTTTTTCTTCTCTGTCTCTTTAAAACACCCTTTTTGGAGAAAGTGAAGCAAACTTTTAGCAACTATAGATCTTTCCTTTTTTGCTTAGATTGGTTTAAGGAATTCTGAGTGCCATAGTTCACACGTCACCATTGTCCTGCGTTCCGTGTTCAAGGCCAAAGGTTCAAAATAAGTTCTTCAAGGAAACAAAATTAAAGCAAGAGGGAATTAGCCCTCCATTGTTTTAGAGACGCCTACAGTTTCACGAGAGTTTCTGTTGATCTGGAGGGTAGAGGGAAACACAGAGGCTTCACTCCTTACAGAGCAAGTACACTGCCCCACCCTCTTGTTCAATGCATACCCGAAACTGAAGAATGGAGGCCAGAGAGAACACAGACTTAGCCTCATTCATCAGGATCAAGGAACCCAGCAGGGTGCCGTGGCTCACGCCTGTGATCCTAGCACTCTGGAGGCCAAGGTGGGTGCATTGCTTGAACTCAGGAGTTTGAGACCAGCCTGAGCAAGAGTGAGACTCTGTCTCTGCTAAAAATAGAAAAAGTAGACAGGTGTGGTGAGCGCCTGTAGTCCCAGCCAGGCTGGAGCCTAAGAGTTTGAGGTTGTTGTGAGCTGTGATGCCACAGCACTCTACCCCGAGTGACAGAGTGAGACTCTGTCTCAAAAAAAAGAAAAAAAGGATTGAGGAAACAATTTGTAGGCTTTGAGCAACAACTCAAATAGAAAGCCGTAGCAGTCAGCCCTCTGTGTGTCAAGGTCAGTGGTCAACTGGTGAGCATTTGTACAGGATGTGCAGTTAGCCGGCATGCCGCCATCCACTGTTCTTGACTTTGTGATTAAAGATGTATTTGAGGAAGTTTTTGAAGGAATCAATCTGTATGATAGGTAAGTACACAACTTTCATTAAAGAAAGGGAGCATCTGACCTATTGTTTTGAGAGCCTCAGGGAATCCTAGAATGTGTCTCTTGGGAGCAGTACCATAGTTGGCTAGTCTCAGTGGCTAAAATCAAATCTGTTTCAGTTAATAAAGAACTGGACAATGAGATTTAATAAGACTGATTCTGAAGAAGACAGGAAAATAAAAAGTCTGTGTGTGCCTGGAATCATAAATGGGGAGGAAGTAGAAGGGGCATTATTTGTATTATCTTATTAAAATATTAAAATTTAGCTAGATTATCTTAATCAGCTACATATGACATAAAAACTTGGCAGAAGTGTGATTTTTCTCCCTCTGCTGGCCAGAATAATACTGTGTACATGGAATTTTAAAAACGAAAGTATTAAGGCCAGGCAAGGTAGCTCACGCCTATGATCCTAGCACTCTGGGAGGCTGAGGTAGGAGGATCACTTGGGCTCAGGTATTCAAGACCAGCCTGAGCAAAGCAAGGCCCATCTCTACTAAGGATAGAACAATTTGCCAGGTGTTGTGTGGGGAACCTGTAGTCCTGGGAGGCTGAGGCAGGAGGACTGAGGAGTTTGAGGTTGCTGTGGGCTAGGCTGAGGTTACAGCACTCTAGCATGGGGCAACAGAATGAGACTCTGTACCAAAAAAAAAAAAAAATTACCTCCCCAAGAAGTACAGGTTTTATTCTCCTTACCCCCTGTAAATTTTTCAAGTATATTCCATGGAATCAATAATAGAGGCATATGTTTCTTTTCTCAACAAGAAAAAACAGTAACTGTGTCCCTTCAAATAAATAGGTGTCCAAGAAAGTCATGGTTCAAATGAAAGGCAACCCAGTTCTTTAAAACGTGAGCAAAGTATTTGAACAGACGTTTTCTCAAAAGAGGAAATGTGAACAGACAAGAAGCACACAAACATGTGTTCCACAAGATCAGTCATTAGGAAAATGCACATTGAGACCTCAGTGCAGTGCTGCTAGAATAGATAAAATAAAGAAGAAGGACCCTAAATGTTGGTGGGACTGGGGAGCGTTAGAAGTTGGTGGGAGCCCAGAGTGGGACAACCACGAGCCACACACCTACCCTGTGACCCTGTGAGTCATTTACCCAAGAGAAATGAAAGCCTATTCCCCAGTGGAAAGCCAGTGCCAGCCACTGGGGAATAGGCTTTGAACAACCAAGGGGATAAAAGGATAGAGAGTGTAGTTGAACTTGCCATTCGGAATGTTTTCTTTAGGGCGGCCCAGACTGGACGCCTAGAGAAGGGAATGTAACCCTATCATTCTGCTCAGCTCTGCAGTGAACAGTATTTATGGAATGAGTAAACACTATTTATGGATTTATTTTGAAGCTATATACTATTAAATATATGCAAACGTAATACTGGTGTATTCTTCTGGTGAAACAAACCTTTCATTATATGGTCACTTCTTTTTCTTTCTAGGAATACTATTTCTCTTATAGCACATTTTCTCTGACACTAATGTGGCTACATTGCATCTTTTTTCCTTCATTTACTTTCTACTTTTTTCCACCTGTGTGTTAGGTTTGCATTATACTTAGAATTTTAACATGTTTATGTAACAAAATCTAAAGTAGCTACTACTTTACCCTCCTACGGAGCAATCTAAGGACCACAGAATGCTTTTAATATCAGTTCCCTTCCTCCTGGCTTAGATTGTTTGATATTTTAGTTTTTAAATTTTTCTTTTGGAACTCCATTAATCAGACTTGTGTACTTACTCCAGGATCATTTTTGTCCTTCTTGAAGAACATCCTTTAAGTTTATTTAGTGAACGTACTTGGTGGCGAACTAGCGCAGTTTTCTGAAATGTCTTTATTCTGCCCTTGGTCTTGAAAGCTAGCTGCCCTGGGGACATACATCCTTAAGAGTTAGAAGGAACTTCACTGATCACATGGCTCAAATTTTTTCATTTTTGGAAAGAAGGAATAAATGCTTTCCCAGAGTCCCTGCTACCCACGAGATGACGATTTCTTAGCTGATACTAAAGATACACCTTGTCCTGCTCCTTTTTCTCTCCAAGCCAAAACCTGTCCCATTACCCTGTAGGTGTCCCCCCAACACCCGTGGGACCCCTTAGTATTGAAGAAGTTGTTTTTCTAGTCATTCCCTAGTGTTTACGTCATTCTTCCCAAGTAGAGTGAGAATGTCCCTCCCAAACTTCCATCCTCATCTTGGTCTAAGTTCCACTCTTGCACTGTGGAACTGTTTGTTCCTGACCGCCCAGCCCTTGGGGATCTTTTCCTGCCCCTGACCTCCTGACACCTGAAGACGCTGCCCAGCTTTGGTGCTTGCACTTTTTGCCTCTTTATACCTTGTTTCTCTAACTAGAACATAGCACATCTAGATCGGTGGTCTCCAAACCTCTTTGATCATGCCATTCTCTGTGAGCAATTGTGGAACATGCCCTCCAAATAAATGTGTATTTCCTTATAAATTATACGTGTAACACTGTGTATATTACAAACACTATAAAATATCCACAACATTGAAATGACTCTGATGAGAAACATAAATGGATGTCCGTGGTGTCTTCCACACCCCAGTGTATGGGAGAACCTTTGGAGTCCTGCTTCCCTGCTGCTGGGTGTTTCTGCCCATATTAAATGGCAGACATTTCCAAGTATTTGCAGATGCTGCAGATACTAGGTGTTACGGTAACTATGTCAGAAGGTAAACATAAGGAATTCCTTCAACTTCAGTTTTTCCCAGCTTTGGCATTGGCGCTGACTGTTTACTTTTTTTTTTTAATTGTTTGGGATTCATTGAGGGCCTAAACAATTGGGGTGCACTGATTGCATTTGTTAGGTAAAGTCTCTCTTATAGTTGTGTCTCTCCCCAAGGAGATGTGCCAGACACCGTGACCCCGCTGTCTCCCTCCTTCCTCCCTCTCCTGTTCCCTCATTCCCCTACCCCCACTTTGTATTAGTTCATCTACTACCTTCATTGAGAAGAATTGAGAATTGAGGACATTGGATTCTTGCTTCTTCATTCCTATGATACTTTACTAAGAAGAATGTGTTCCAACTCAATCCAAGTTAATACAAAAGATGTGAAGTCTCCATCTTTTTCGTGGCTGAGTCGTACTCCATGGTGTACACACACCACAACTGGTTAATCCGTTCCTGGGTTGTTTACTTGTTTTATAATGCTGTTTTCCATTCTTCCTGATCCATCTCCCCTTCCCCTGTTCTGAAGGCTTCACTCCCTCCTAGCTTTGTTGTCCTTCTTCAGAGACCTTTGACTCTCCATGGACCTGGGAGCCCTTCTGTGCTCCTGAGGAACTTTCTGCCACCCGGAGTCACAGCCCAGCAGAGTCCATGCCCAGCGTCAGTGCTCAGGTGGTGGAGGCCTGACTGTACCCTGCTCACCACTGGGCCTCTCCTTCCTGTCACTGTGTCTAGGATGTTCCAAATGTTCAGACTCTGTCAGTGCAGTCAGCATATGATGGGGAAGGAAGAGCACTGTCAGGTCTCCTTAGAGCCCTCTACTGGGACCATGGTCATGGCAGAAGATGGTCTGCTCTTAGTGCCAGAAATGGGCAAATCCCTCCTGGCCCCAGAGGTGACTTGTGAATCAAGTGTCAGCTGAGGGTTCAGAGGTCCTTTGCTCTTTGTTTATCAGCGGGAGCCCTTGTAGTTTGTTGAACTGTGACGTCTTTAGATTATGTGTTTATTAGATTATGATAAACTTCTGCATTAAAACTAAAATATCCAGACAGTTTTCAGTTGTTACCCAGCTACTTGGGAAATTTTTACATACATCTCTACTTTTCCTAGAAAAGTGTAGACTCTAACTTAAGGATATGACTAGGCTCTTATCACAACAGAGTAAAAGCTCTTTGAATGGATTCTATGAAAAGAGAATCCATTTGTCTTTGACTGGAATGTTCTCTTTTTAGTAACAAAAGGATGACAACACTGGATCATGGTAAAGGAGGGAATTTATTGCAGATCCAAAATCCTACTTTCCTTAGAGGTTTTAATCCCCAACTCTACCAAACGTTTGTTTATATTGTTTTTGAACAAACTTTTATAAACCAATTGTTGATAATCAAATGGAAGTTTGACTTTTTAAAAAAAATAAACAAGTTTAATTTCTTCAGCTCTTTAAAATTTTATTTTATTTCTGTTTAAGACATAATTCATTTGTTAAAAAAACAAACCAAACCAACCTGGCAGCCAAGATAATAAGCTTCTAAGTTGTTAGCTTCTGACAGGAATGACCAAATGATATAAAGGATGTTTTATTAAAGCAGGGGGCTGCTGGACTTTTTTTTTAAATGATCAAAAAAAAAAAAAAAAGTGGCTGAGGTTCAAAGCTCCCCCGTTGGTGGTGCAGGAAATTTGGCTGTGTGATAAAGGTGGTTTGCCTTCAGTGCTGGGTCTTTAATCGGTCAGTTTACAATGACCAATCGCACAGCAGTTTTGAAAACAGTTTTGAAATTATCAACACAAGGGAGGCGGGATTTTTCATTCCAGCACTTAGTGGGAGAAGGAAATGATTAGGCATCATACTTGTCCTGGCTAATACCCTTTAAGGTTTTCTTAAGGTCGTGAAAGCAAAACTTGAGAGCGTAGAAGGAGCCTTAAAAATCTACTAGTGAGTAAGGGGGAAAAATTGAAGGGAAATGGATTAAGGCAAACTAAAGGGCAAGGTTCTTTTAGTTCTCAGCAGGAAACACATGTTTATCTGGAAAAGATTTTGGTTGGACAGGTTGTTTGTGTAAGAATCTCTTTTGTGAGGAAGGAAGACTGACCTGGTCTTAGAGGCTAGAGTGGGGGTGGAAAGGGTGGACCTGGGCTTGGAGGCTGGAGTGGGGGTGGAAAGGGCGGATCTGGGCTTGGAGGCTGGCGCAGGGGTGGAAAGGGCAGATCCTAAGCTTCACGTGAATGAGAAAAATATACAGATCTCAAACTGAGAAGCCCTGCCCCCCCCCACCCAAGGATGATCTGCTTATGTTAGTAGCTTACTTTTCAGTTGCAATATATACTTATTTTATAAAATATGATTAAATAGTAACTTTAATATTAATTGCTATAAGAACAGAAATAGTAACTTTTTAAAAAAAAATGTGGAAAGATGTTTTGGGTGAAAAGTATTTGGCAAAGCAACACATGGAGTATGACATCATTCATTTTAGGACTGTGTGCCCTAAAATGATACATAGTACATAGTACTGTGATATATATACATATTGATAAATGATACAATATACACAGCAATGTATATTTGGTGTATTCATCCAGATATTTACTGATTATTTGTATAGGAAGAGTTAAGATGACTCTTAAAAGGAATCTCTTCAGCTGGGCACGGTAGTTCACACCTGTGATCCTAGCACTCTCGGAGGCTGATTGATTGATGGAGATAGATTGCTTGAGCTCAAGAGTTTGAGACCAGCCTCAGCAAGATTAAGACCTCAATCTCTACTGAAAAAAAAAAAAAAAGAAGAAAGAAAACCTAGCCAGGTGTTGTTTTGGTGCTTATGGCGCTTATAGATCCAGCTAGTTGGGAGGCTGAAGCAGGAGGATCACTTAAGCCCAAGAGCAGGTGTCCTCAAACTACGGGCCATGGGCCCCATACCTAGGACATTTATCTGGCCCATTGGGTGTTTTTGCTGCCACTGCCTGTCCTGCTTAACAGCCAACTCATCCCACGGCCTGCAGTCCAGCCCTCCAATGGTCTGAGGGACAGTGAACTGGCCCCCTGTTTAAAAAATTTGAGGACCCCTGCCCAAAAGTTTGAGGTTACTGTGAGCTATGATGCCATAGCACTCTACCTGGGGAACAAAGTGAGACTGTCTCAAAAAAAAAATTAAAAACAAATAAATAAAAATAAGCTCTTCTTTATGTAAATATCACATTTTCCATTGTGATCATTATGTTATCTTTTATAAACAAGGACAATGAAAGAGCAAAAAGAGCTGTTAGGTTGCCTGTGCTCTGAGGGCTGGATCGTATTGCAGCTACCCTTCTATTATACCTACATTACACCTAGAACAGAGGTTCTCAACCTGTGGGTCGCGACCCACAGGAGCTGTACTAAAGGGCTGCAGCATCAGGAAGGTTGCGAACCACTGATCTAGAAGGTGATTAGGAGGAAAGGGACTCACGAATGGGACATTTTCTCCCCAGGAAAATTTAGTCACGAAGGATAAAAGAATAATTTCTAAATACAGTAGAACCTTCATAGTTGACCACTTCCCTTTATTGACGACCTCCTTAAGTTGACCTAATTTTCACAGACCAGACATGCACCGCAGGTACGCATCAGTGCAGTAGGCCTAGTTCCCTATGCTGACCATCTCTGTACATTGACCAGTTTATTACAGTCCCTTGCTTGGAGGGTCACCTCACAGAGTTTCTACTGTGTTTGGAAAATGCCACATTTTCAAGTGTGAAACCAAGATGCAGATGGGCACAGTGGCTCAGACCTATAATTATAGGACTCTGGGAGGCTGAAGTGGAGGAACCCTTGAGACCAGCCTGAGCAAAAGTAAGACCCTTTCTTTCACATAGAAATAGAAAAATTAGTGGGGCATTGTGGGAGGTGCCCATAGTCCCAGCTACTTGGGAGACCAAGGCAAGAGGACTGCTCCAGCCTAAAAGTTTGAGGCTGACCCCACAGCACACTGCTCAGGACAACAGATTGAGACTTTGTCTCAAAAAATAATTAATAAAATAAAAATAAAACCAAGATGCATAGTCTAACCTAAACTTGGTGGAACTGATAATAATACCATTTTGAGCTTATTTTTTCAGATGGGATGATGGAATAATGATAGGGGTGTATCTCCAGGTGACCCAAACCAAATCTGATGGAACAGAAACACTTTCCCCATCATCCTGAATACCAGTGTGATCAGCCACTGAGGGAGGTTTAAAATGGAGAATGAAGACATGGCAGCTGAAAGTGAATTTATGGATGAAATTAGTGGAGGAAAAGGAAAAATCCCTAAAATCATAGCAAAAGAGTAGGATTCTTAACAGTTTTTCAAATGCAAACTTTAGGATTTCTGCAATTGGTAATAGGAGACAGTTTGGAATTTCCATCATGAAATTATGAGTTAAACGTTATTATTGTCAACACTTTCTACTTATACTTCACCTCAATATACAATGAGCTTGAAGAAGATTGCATGAAATACATATGGCAGAGAAATTTCAGTAAGAAGTCAGGACCAGGGTCAGTATAAATACACGACTATAGTAGGTGCTATGGATACCCCACCTATATTTCCTCTCAGCCTGCAAAGTAAAGCCAGAAATGCTTCGGAGATAATATTCCTCCCCTCCCCGAAGCAGTCATGAGCGGTGCCAGAAGATAAATACGCCAGTTTCCTCACCTCCCAGTATGCTCTACTGACTCCTCGATGTCCCCCAGGGACTGAACCTGGGTTGCCCACTCTGAGTGCTGCTCAGTGGTTCACCCTGGGTTGCCCACACTAGAAACTGCTCAGTGGTCCACCCTGGGTTGCCCACACTGGGAGCTGCTC
>CAUYQV010087851.1:0-10848 GCA_963574575.1 Galagoides demidoff | reverse complement strand
GCCCGCCACAACGCCCGGCCATTTTTTGGTTGCAGCCATCATTGTTGTTTGGCGGGCCCGGGCTGGGGATTCGAACCCGCCACCTTAGGTGTACGTGGCTGGCGCCTTAGCCGATTGAGCCACAGGCGCCGAGCCCAGAATGCTAGGATTAATAGGCGTGAGCCACCATGCCTGGCCAATGCAGATATCTTTCTGATATAAAGATTTCCTTTCCCTTGGAGTCAATACCCAGTATTGGGATTACTGAGTCAAATGATAGTTATATTTCAGAAATCTCCTCTGTAGAGGTTGTACTGATTTACATTTCCACCAACAGTGCATAAGCAAGCATTGCCCTTTTCTGCATCCTTACCTTTATCTGTTATTTTTTGACTTTTTAGTAATAGCTTTTCTGGCTGATATGCAATGAGAATATCATTGTGGTTTTAATTTGCATTGCACTGATGAGTAGTGATGTTGAGCATGGTTTTGTATGTTGGCCATTTCTATGTCTTCTTTTAAAAACTGGCTGTTCATGTCCTTTGCCCATTTTTTTTTTTTTTTTTGGGACAGAGTCTTAGTGTGTTAGATTGCTGTGGTACAGTGCTGTGGCGTCACAACTCACAGTGAACTCAAGCTCTTGGGCTTAAGCTACTGGTTCTCAACCTTCCTAATGCTGCAACTCTTTAATACAGTTCCTCATGTTGTAGTGACCCCCAACCATAAAATTATTTTTGTTGCTACTTGATAACTGTCAGTTTGCTACTGTTATGAATCATAATGTAAATATCTGATATGCAGGATGTATTTAGGTGACTCCTGTGAAAGGGTCGTTCAACCCCCAAAGGGATTGTGACCCACAGGTTGAGAACTGCTGGCTTAAGTGATTCTCTTGACTTAGCCTCCCTAGTAGCTGGGACTACAGGCACCTGTCACAATGCCTGACTATTTTTTTTATTGTTGTAGTTGTTGTTTAGTAAGTCCAGGCTGGGTTCAAACCTGCCAGCCCCAGTGTTTGTGGCTGCCACCCTAACCACTGAGCTACGGGTGCCAAGTCCGCCATTGCCCAATTTTTTTTTTTTTGTTTTTTTTTTTGAGACAGAGCCTCAAGCTGTCACCCTGGGTAGAGTGCTGTGGCATCACAGCTTGCAGCAATCTCCAGTTCCTGGGCTCAAGCGAGTCTCTTGCCTCAGCCTCCCAAGTAGCTGGGACTACAGGTGCCTGCCACAATGCCAGCTATTTTTTGGTTGCAGCCATCGTTGTTTGGGAGGCCCAGGCTGGATTCGAACCCGCCACCTTAGGTGTATGTGGCTGGTGCCTTAGCCACTTGAGCCACAGCTGCCAAGTCCAATTCATTCTTTCTAAGAGGAATGATTGCGATAGCCAAATTTTTATCTTCTATAGTTTTTTTTTGTTTGTTTGTTTTTGAGATGGAGCCTCAAGCTATCCCCCTGGGTAGAGTGCAATGGCATCACAGCTCATAGCAACCTCCAACTCCAGGGCTCAAGCGAGTCTCCTGCCTCCGCCTCCCAAGTAGCTGGGACCACAGGCACCCGCCACAACGCCTGGCCATTTTTTGGTTGCAGCCATCATTGTTGTTCGGCGGGCCCGGGCTGGGGATTCGAACCCGCCACCTTAGGTGTATGTGGCTGGCGCCTTAGCCGATTGAGCCACAGGCGCCGAGCCACGCCAGTACTTTCAAGTGTTTTCTCCACACTTTCTTTGAGGATTTTTATTGTTTCTTGCCTTACTATTATCCATCTTGAATCAATTTTAGTGAGTGGAGAAAGGTGCAGGTACAGTTTCAGTCTTTTACATGTGGTTATCCAATTCTCCCAACACCATTTATTGAATAGGGATTCTGTCCCTCAGTGTACATTCTTGTTTGGCTTATCAAAGATCAGGTAAGATCAGGCTGTAAGATATTAGTTGCATCTCATAGTTTTCTATTCGATTCCATATGTCTATATTTGTGTGCCAATACCATGCTGTTTTTATCACTATGGCCTTGTAGTACAGCCGAAAGTCTGGTAGGCTGATGCCCCTGGCTTTGTTTTTATTACTAAGAATTGCTTTAGCTATAGGGAGTTTTTTCTGGCTCTATACAAAATGAAGAATTATTTTTTCCAGTTCTTGAAAGTATAATGTTGGTATTTTAATGGTGATTGCACTGAATCTGTACTTTGTTTTGGGAAGTATAGACATTTTAATAATGTTGATTCTTCCCAGCCATGAGCATGGTATGTTCTGCTATTTCTTTTCCTAGGGTTTTGTAAGAATAGAGGTTCTTCACCTCTTTCGTTATGTATATTCCTAGTATTCCTAGGTATTTCCTTTTTTTTTTTTTTAAGCTACTGTGAAGGGCATTGTCTTTGATTAGCTTCTCATCTTGGCTGTTATTAGCATATACAGAAGCTACTGATTTGTGGGTGTTGATTTTATATCCTGAGACATTACTGTATTTTTTGATCACTTCTAGGAGTGAGTCTTTGGGGTTCTCTAAGTATAAGATCATATCATCAGCAAAGAAAGTGAATTTGACTTACTCTGCCCCCATTTGGATGCCCTTTATGACCTTCTCTTGCCTGATTGTATTGGCTATAACTTCCAGCACTATGTTGAATAGTAGTGGTGATAGAAGACAACCATGTCTAGTTCCAGTTCTAAGCAGAAAAGCTGTCAATTTTACTCCATTCAGTGTCATATTGGCTGTAGGTTTCTCATAGATGGCTTTTATCAGTTTAAGGAATGTGCCACCTATGCCTATATTCTTCAGAGTTCTAATTAGAAAAGGATGTTGAATTTTATCGAATGCTTTCTCTGTATCTATTGAGAGAATTGTATGGTCTTTGTTTTTGCTTCTGTTGATGTGGTGAATTATATTTATGGACGTGTTAAACCAGCCTTGCATCTCTGGGATGAAATCCACTCAGTTGTGATGAGTGATGTTTTTAATGTGTAGCTACAGTCTACTGGGTATCTTATAGAGATTTTTGCATTTATATTCATTAGTGAAATTGGTCTGAAGTTCTCCTTTTTAGTTGGGTCTTCTCCTGGTTTCGATTGAGTGATGTTTGCTTCATGGAATGTGTTGGGGAACATTCCTTCCTTCTCAGTTTCTGAAGTATGGGTATAAGCTCTTCTTTGAGGGTTTGATAGAATTCTGGTGTGAAGCCCTCTGGACCAGGGCATTTTTTTGTTGGAAGATTTTATATTGTTTCTTCTATCTCAGTGCTTGAAATCGGTCTGTTCAGGAGATCTGTTTCTTCTTGCTTAAGTCTAGGGAGAGGGTGTGATTCTAAGTATTGATCCATTTCTTCCACACTGTCAAATTTCTGGGCTTAGAGTTTCTTGTAGTATTCAGAGATAATTTCTTCTTTCTCTGGGCATCTGTTGTTATTTCCCCTTTATAATTTCTGATTGAGGTTACTAGAGATTTTGCTTTTCTGTTTTTAGTCTAGCTAAAGGCTTATCTATTTATTTTTTCAAAAAACCAACTTTTGTTAATTTTCTGAATGATTTTTTTTTTTTGTTTTCAGGTTATTTTGTTTTTTCTGCAAATACTTTGCTTTAAAAGAGAGTTTCTGTATGATCAGTCATGATAGTGAAAACATAGCTTTCAATGATGAAGTATCAAAGTTGGAGATGGAAAAATATACCTACCATCCAGATTGACTATGTTGTTGAAAGTTCTCTTACTCCCATTTTTTCTATTCCTCATCCCTTCCCATCCACTTTCCTAAACTTGTGAATATTCTTCCTGTATGTCAAAGCATACCTATACCTAAGTGTATTTATAGATACTATGTGGTATGTTTGTATATTTACTTTTTTGACCATCAGACTACATCTCTGTCTTTCTCCTAAATTTTTATGTGTAAGAAGCGAAAGAAAGAAATTGAAGAAAGCCCAGAATCTACTGTTGAAGATATGGAATGCTCAAATACACAGACAGAGGAGGGCACGCAAACCCGTAAGTTGAACAGTTTTGCTTAGCTTCTTCCATTATAAACACAAATTTCATTTCCTCTCACTAGATAATGGGTTAACTATGGGTCATAACATCTTGATTTTATGTATGTAAGATAATGTCATATAAGATCTTATGTTTGTATAGTGTGTATCACAGTTTTTTATATGTACATGTTGTTTACTCTACACGGTAACCCTGAAGTAGGGACTGGGGAGCTAGCCTCATTTTGCAGATTTGGAGCCCAAGAAACTGAGTGTTTGACAGAGCTGCCAGGCCTGTTGGTGCATGTCTGTAGTCCCAGCTGCTCAGGAGGCTGAGATGGGAGGTTTGATTGAGCCCAGGAGTTTAAATCCAGCTTGGGTACCATAGAGACCCCATCTCTAAAAGAAAAAGTAAACAAAATAAATGATAGACCCATTGTGAAAAGGTTAGAGGTAGAGACCAGAACTCTTAGTCTCAGGCCAGTTTCTTTCCACTTCCCCATGCTGATCTCTTCTAATTTTGGTGTGATAGTGAATGTTAGGAGTCAGACGTGTGGCCATAGCAGCTGCCAAATTCTACCTGCCCAGTCGTTCCCCTTTTCATTGAACAAGTTAGGAGGCAAGGGATACTTATCACTTTTCAAAGCTCTTAAAGCAAAAAACAAGGTATCAAGTAATTTCTTAGATGGCTTATAAACTGGCATTGACAGCACTTCAGAGTAGTTTCAGAAATGACATTAGCAAAGGCAACATGTGCAAAGGGCAAAACTAGGTGGGACTTTGGTCTGGCATGATTAATAAACTGCCAGTCAGTGTGTTCCAGGTTTCCTAAGATAGGATTTACTTGATTCAGTGCTACCCACAATACATTTCTTTCTTTCTTTTCTTTTCTTTTTTTTTTTTTTTTGAGATTTCTCTCCTGTCTGCCTTTTGGTTTTTTTTTTTTACTGTTTTCTTGGTCCTGAAATATTTCTTGGTTCCTAATGGAAAAGGCTTATTTTTGTTAAAAATTTTATTGAAGCCTAAGTACTCTATTGAATAAGGCCAATGATGTATTTTACCTTCCCTTTGACAGTGGCATTGATGCGTGTTTGTGTAAAGCAAAGCATTCAACTTTGAAAGAGAATTGTCCTCACCTCTGATTTTATTAATATTTTCTCCATTGTCTATTGTGGATAGAACATCCTTAGGTTTATTTACTTTTACACAAAACATGCTTAAGATATCTGAAGAGGGAATACATAACTTCACTCTGTGGGCTAAAGGTTTTAAAGTAGTCCCTCTCTTTTTTCCCTGCTGCCTTCCATTCGCTACTGTCTTTTCCCCCTTCCTCTCTTGTCTTGTTCATTTTGTTATTAGGAAGTGAGGAGTCCCAAGGAGCAATACAGCGAAGCATGTCTCAGCCAGAGGCTAGCAGCAGCAGCTATGACAGTGAGTGGGAACAAAATGAAGGAGCATTTATAAAGATAGAGTAATATTCTTACTTAAGAAAAATCCTTTAAATTAAAAACTGTCGATTTTAGTTTAGGAAAAGTCCTCCATCGTCCTAGTAAGGCTGATACCCATTAAGTCTAAGGAGAAGTCACAGCTGTGCATGGGGAAGACTCATGTCTCTTATACTGCCTGGATGTCATTTGTTACCTGAACTTTGCCTAATGAGCACGAGAGGTATTTGTTTTGATAGATAAATGGTTGTAAATTTTAGTGTAATTATGAAAATGCTTTTTTATACCTAAAATTTTAATGTGAGATTCTCTATTGGTGTTTTTTTCCATGAGAAAATATATTAGTATTTTTGTTATTTTTTTAATGGCAAAAGAGAGTACATTCATTGATAATTTAAGAATAATTCAGATTTTTTTTACCATAACTTTTTAAGAAGATAAAGCATAATTGGATTCTCTCTTATTCATATATTAGACTCTGAAGTGCTTTACTTAAATGCTATTTATTTTCCCATTGCAATTATTTTTTTCCCATAAAGTACAAGGCTAGTTCAGGTATTTTACTATCAAAATATTCATAAATGAGAGAGAAATATTACCTAAGGTGGTAAAATGTTATTGCTTCTAGTAAAAAAGAAAAAGCCAAGGGTTCATTTAAATGTATGTTTTTGTATTCATCAGTTGAAAGTAACTTGAAGGAGAAGGGACATGATTACATTTGAACTTTCTTTAATTTTTAAGAAATATATAATACAATTCAGTGAATTCTGTTTTTATGGCTTTAAGATTTTGTGTCATAAATGTGTTTCAAGAATGGTTACTTCTAACGGCAGCTTTAGAAATGTCAGTTTCTTCATTAACAGTTTTATTTCCAAACACAATTTATGATTTACAATATGGTAAGAGATTTTTCTCACTGTGTGATCTTTCAGAGTGCTGTGCTTAGCAAAATGGGAGCAACTTTCCTTTAATATCTATTTGGACCATTTTAAAAACGTGTATAATTTTCTTGATACACCTAAACTCATTTTGAGTAGTTGGGGGTCTATTGTGTAAGAACACATTCTGAAAGCTTTCAAAATGTGTATTGTGTAGGTTTTCTCAAAGAAAAAGAGGGGGCGATGGGGTGGTTTTCAAGAAGAACAGAGGCTTCTAATCCTTTTATTTTTATGCAAGGCATAATTTTTACCAATTGAGAAAATTTGGTTATTTGCTTCAAGTAATTTTTTTCCCCCTCACAAAATAAGAAGCCTTAAAAAACCATGCATAGTCTGGCTTTTCAAAACCATGCCAATATTTAAGAATTGTGCTAAAAATTAGTTAATATACCCATGATATTTATGACTAGTGTAATTTGTTTCTCCTGTTCAACAAAAAGAAGACTCTTGCTGGTGTTATTTTTGAATGTTTGAAGGACACTAAAATAACAATGGTGGAGCTATATGTATTTTAATAATATTCTCAATATCCTAATTTGACGTTTTACTCTTAAATATCATTGCTGTTTATTTCATAAAGAATTTTTGGGGAAAGCATGATTAATCAAGAAATGGGTATTTTTAAGGGTACCCTACAAATAAATTTCCCACTTGTTTGGGATCATAGGAGTATCCCAAACTTGTATGTCAAATTATACTCATTAGTCTTATGATTAGACCTTTTACCATTACTAGTATAGTATGAAAATGGTTACAGTTTAAATTAAATAGACAAGAAGATAGCTTTTTGGTGCAGCAATTGGAATTGATTATTAGGGAAGGTATTGATACATGCAGCAAAGTGTACATGGTGCTGAGGATTGATTATGTAATAAATTACAGATGTTGATAACATTTTTAGTTTCAGTAAGAAACTTTGGATTGAAGGGGGAATGCAGCAGTGATATTTAAGAATAAAATGTCAGATTAGGACTTTGTTCTCATTCTCAAATCATAATGCTGTTTGCATATAGTTTTATCTTTAATGTAATGCTATAGTTTCAAAATTTACTGAAAGGGAGGTGTATTATAGTATTGATTATTGGCCTTGATTTTGTGATATCCCATTTTATCAATCTCACTATCACATTTTCAGTTTTCTGTGCAGAATTAATTTCAAAATTCTTCAAAAAAAAACCTAAAAATCTATCATGGAATTATACATACACACGCACATATTTTTTAAGATATTCTCTCTCTGTCACTCCAACTATAGTGCCATGGCCTTAGCCTACCTCACAGAAACCTCATAGTCCTGGGCTCAAGTGATTCTCCTCCCTCAGCCTCTTGAATAGCTGGGACTACAGATGCCTGCCACATTGCCCAACTAATTTTTCTATTTTATTTTATTAATTTATTTATTTTTACTAGAGGCGGGGTCTTGCGTTGATAAGGCTGGTCTCAAACTCCTGAGCTCAAGTGATCTTCTTACATCAGTTTCCCAGTACCATGGGATAATTTTATTTTAATTATTTATTTATACAGTTTACAGTATAAATATTTATACTGATATTTATTTTATTTATTTATTTTTTACAGTTTAATGTATTTTAATAGCAAACTTACAGGAACAGTGCATAAAACATTAAAAACATGTACTTACATGTTAAACATCTCAGAAAAGCATCGTGAATGGATGGCGTCTACTGTATGGTAAAAATGCTGCTGTCAACGAGGAATTTACTTGGTTTTAAAAAATCCAAATGCCAGCATTGTCCAGAAAAATTATCAGATTTATTTATAATTGTTATAAAGTCGAACTGCTGAAATGCACTCACTAAAACACTTAGACTTGCATTAATGCTTCACACCTCTGCATTTATATGGAAAATTCACACACAAACGAAAATGGAAAACCTGCCAATACCTGATTTCTGTCCCCTACTTTTCCACTCACAAAAAATACATCCTTAGGTAGGTTTTGACCCCATGGGGGAAAAACTATTAATGTTCAGAACTACCAACAGGAAGAAGAGAATTATTATTAGTAGTAGTATTAGTATTATTGAGATGAAGTGTCTTCCCATCATGGTGGAATCTTAAGCACATTCTCCATGTATGCGGCATGCTAGCTGGATGTCTTTTGTCATACTTGTTACATGTTTGGCATGGACAGCACACAGGCTGGTGTCTTAAAAAGGCCAACCAGATAGGCCTCACTCGCCTGCAAAGCACCAATAGCTGCACTCAGGAAGTGCAGATCTGTTTTGAAGTCCTGACCAGTATCTCACCCCAGAGGCGGGAAAGGAAGTCTGCCAATCAGAAGTTCCGCGGACTTCTGACACTAAGCGCCACCGCACGGTCCCTAGCGAGGGGGTTTCTTCACCGGTCCAGTAGAGGGCGCACTCTTGCCCGCGGCTCTTGCAGCCCGCTGCTTCCGGGACGCTTCAGCCTTGGTGGATCTGCAGGCGGCTCCTTGGTGTGAGCCAAGGCATGAAGACATCTGAACTTCTCTTTTTCTGCTGGAGCTCCGGAAGCCAGAGGCAAAGCCGAGGCTGTGAACACAGTTCACTTGTGTATTACTTTGAGTAGAGTAGCAGGCTTCACTAAAACAGGCTTCCATTTTAAAGGGTTGTTTTTAAAATAAGAAACACCAAGTAATATTCAGTGTGCTTGATTTTGAAGGACCCTTTATTTGGTTCCATTTTAGGCATACGCAATTATTTCATAATCCTAAAGAGGGTAATTTTAACCAGAGATTACAAATTGATAGTCTTCCGTTGATGCATATGTATAGGTATTTATAAACACACTTTTATGTTCTTATAAAATGTTCAAAGTTTTTTATTCAAATGTGACATGTCCAAAATTGTACTCATTGGTTTTTTTTTTCCCAACTCAAACCCTCTTTTCTTTTTGTAAGCCCCATCCTGGGTTCACAGTGGTTCAAACTAAATGACTCGTATGGGGGGATCTTGGCTAATTTCCTTCACTTTTCACTACTAATTGATTCACCCTTTCAACTAACATTTTCTATGCCAGGCATTTTCCTAGTCCTTCATGAAGCTTGAAGTTAGAGTGAGAGGCAGATAGAACTCAAATGACCTTGCCAGCCTATGAAGAAATTTCAGGTGGGGATAAGTGCTCTGAGGAAAAGCTCTGAGCATGACTGTGAGAGTAGTGGGGGACCATGTGCTGACCTTAGAGTCACTGAGGGCTCTCCGAGGGTGTGATCCTTGTTTGGATTCTATCTTCTTTATGCTAAGGGTTTTGATGAGAAACAGTTAACAGACATGACCCAAGGTGCATTTTGAAAGGAATATTGCTGGTTCGCTCCACCTCCAAAATACTTCTGGCATCTGCTCACTTTCCACCATCCTCACAACTCTCACTACATGAACCTCCATCAGCTCACTCCTGGAGACGTGTTCTCCAAAGGGCAACACATCTTCCACCATTTAAAATATCTTGATTATACTTACTCAACATAATATGTGCAAGTATACATAATATTTGGCAATAACAAAAATGTATACTGTCCTATTTATTACCTGCATTAAAAGCATTCACAAAAACTAAAAAATTTGCATATAATTTTATAATAATTTTACATTTGTGATATATTTGTTGACAGTATTTGACTGCTAAAAACATTTCTAATTATTACTAAAACATCATTTTAATGGGAGAAATGTGATTCAATAGAGTTTATAATTTTTCTTTAATCTTAGTTTAATACCTTGTGGTACAGCAATTCGTAAGTGTGGTTCCAAGTTTGGATTATTTTGATTCTTGGCTTTAGTGGTTGTCGAAGCTGAAGTGAGAACTCACAGATTTAGAAAGATTTATTTTTCTCCTTGTTAATCTACAAGGGCACACTTAGATGAGGGTCATCATTAAGGATGATGGGAGAACCCAGGAACCCTACTTCATAATTCTGAACTTGTTCTCACAGACTTTTCATCACAGTTGATTAGATGACCATTGCTTTACTATATACTGTGGCCAAAAAGAGCTCTTACTAGGAGTGAAAGTGTCAGCCCTACTTTTTCTTGTGTTCTTGTGCTTCTGTTATTATTATTTTTTTTAAATATGAAGCCCATTTAGAGGAATCTTTCAGGTGCATTTGGGGGAGGACAAGTTAAAAAAGATGATTTGATTTGTTAATTCATTCAATTAAGCACACAGAAATGGCAGTGCCTTGAAATATACTGAAAGGGGACAAATCAAAGAGGGCACTACAGTGGTCCCTGTGTAGCTTCTTTAAGATACCTGAGTACTGGCTCGGTGCCTGTGGCTCAATCGGCTAAGACTCCAGCTACGTACACCTAAGGTGGTGGGTTCGAATCCCCAGCCCGGGCCCACCGAACAACAATGATGGCTGCAGCCAAAAAATGGCCAGGCATTGTGGGGGGCGCCTGTGGTCCCAGCTACTTGGGAGGCGGAGGCGGAGGCAGGAGACTCGCTTGAGCCCAGGAGTTGGAGGTTGCTATGAGCTGTGATGCCATGGCACTCTACCCAGGGGGATAGCTTGAGGCTCCGTCTCAAAAAAA